>CM054183.1:60827070-61019570 GCA_028829895.1 Sinotaia quadrata
TATCTTTCCAATACGTAAACACATAACTTCTTTCTAAATCTAATGTATAGTATTTAATAATGCTCAGTCACTGAACATTGGTATATTACAACACGTTTAGTGTGTGTGTGTGTGTGTGTGTGTGTGTGCGCGCGCGCGCGTGCACGTGTGTGTAGATACGTGCATATATATAGATATGTGAATGTGTAATGATGACTAGTAATTTGCATGGATGGTGTCCGCTGCCTGTCGTCTGAAATTTGTAACGGGTGGGTTGCTTGGTATTCGTTGAACATTCCATTCCTCTTCTACAGCTTTTCACTTAAATATAATTTGACTGCTGGCGTATCTCTACTAAGTAGGCGTGTGCTTCTATGTACAAATGATTGGGATCATAACGCACAGACGAACACACAGTCTAACCAAGCGGTAGTTAAGAAACCGAGGATTGTTGGTACACAATTACCATCGTTTCAGACAGTTATATTGATAGATAGATAGATAAATAACACGAACAGTCAATATACACATATAGATAGATTAGTGGATGGGTGGATGTGTGAACAAACAGCTATGTAGATAGATGGAGCGATGTATGATCAGATTGACAAATAGCTAGAAAGGATCGTATGTTTTAATGTATGTAGCTAGGTAACTAGATGACTGATCTGGCTAGTGTAATGTATGTAGCTAGGTAACTAGATGACTGATCTGGCTAGTGTAATGTATGTAGCTAGGTAACTAGACGACTGATCTGGCTAGTGTAATGTATGTAGCTAGGTAACTAGATGACTGATCTGGCTAGTGTAATGTATGTAGCTAGGTAACTAGACGACTGATCTGGCTAGTGTAATGTATGTAGCTAGGTAACTAGACGACTGATCTGGCTAGTGTAATGTATGTAGCTAGGTAACTAGATGACTGATCTGGCTAGTGTAATGTATGTAGCTAGGTAACTAGATGACTGATCTGGCTAGTGTAATGTATGTAGCTAGGTAACTAGACGACTGATCTGGCTAGTGTAATGTATGTAGCTAGGTAACTAGACGACTGATCTGGCTAGTGTAATGTATGTAGCTAGGTAACTAGACGACTGATCTGGCTAGTGTAATGTATGTATTTAGTTTTGACAAGCGTGAAAGCTAATAACGAGTCGAAATGCCGAGGTGACAGGGTCTGGGACCTGCAATCTGTAAGGTCGACATTTAAAACGTCAGAAGTTCAAATCAAATTTCTGTCAACTTTTGTGTGAGCAATGAGCCTTTACGCTTGCTCTTAACCTCATCCTCCTTGCCAAAGTTCGTTGTCCTTTAACTTATCGTGAATGTCATCACTTTGTCTGTTTGATCGCTGTTATATGCCGCCTTTAGTAACACTTCTCAACATTACGCACTGCATGCATCGACATCATGTGGACCACAAGCCACTATTTAGAAAGCATCTACTTCATCAAGTGGATCAGAAGCCACTGTTATAGGGATCTACTTCTTCACGTGGACCAGAAGACACTATTAGTAATATGTACTTCATCTGTTTTCTTTTTCTCGCTAAGTGATTGTCGTCAATGTCGTCGCTAGTTTTTCGATCGACAATAATAATTATAGATTTGCCGAATGACTCACTTGGCCATCTCTTGCTCTACAAATCCCTTCCTTCGCTATGTTTTGCCGAGAGACTCAACAAATTCCTTCCTTTGCTATGTTTTGCCGAGACTCAACAAATTCCTTCCTTCGCTATGTTTTGCCGAGAGACTCAACAAATCCCTTCCTTCGCTATGTTTTGCCGAGATACTCACTTGGCTATCTCCTGTTTGACAAACCCCTTCCTTCGCCGTGTTTTTTCCGAGAGACTCACATGGCTATCTCTTGCTTGACAAATCCCTCCCTTCGCTTTGTTTTGCCGAGAGACTCACTTGGCTATCTCTTGCTTGACAAATCCCTCCCTTCGCTTTGTTTTGCCGAGAGACTCACTTGGCTATCTCTTGCTTGACAAATCCCTCCCTTCGCTTTGTTTTGCCGAGAGACTCACTTGGCTATCTCTTGCTTGACAAATCCCTTCCTTCGCTTTGCACAATGACTCTAGATTTACAAATCTCTGCTTAGCTGCCAACATCTTGTTATTTTTGGCTGAGGATTGCTCTCTTGCTAGGCCATCCTTCGCTTTCCCATGAATATATGTGTATTTAATTTAAATAAGAATGTTCTTTTCACTATCCATTACATTGAGAGTAAGGGCTGCAACCCTTATCTTACGATTACCAACATCATACACCCACCCACACATTTACTCATTCATATACACGCTCATTTACTAGTAAATCTAAACAATATAGCCAAACGGTAGTCGACAATTTATCAAAGAGACGGAACATAGTAGATAATTATAATACAGCGTGACTATATGTGTGTATAGCTATACAGGTTATTCTGACATGATTCTAACGCACATTCTACACTTTTTGTCTTTTTTTAACCATTCAACATAACATACATCACCTGTACTCTTCCCTCTTGTTCGCGCCACCCCCATCCTCGATGCTGGATTTATACTTAAACATTTAGTCGCCACACACACAGAAAACACCACATAGACCTGTTGCTAAACCGTTTACCACGTCTCCAAAGACCTTTGGCTTTGCTTGGACAAGATTTATATCACACATTCTTTTCTCAAAGACTGGCAGCAAGGTTGTATAGCAGGCACCCCAGAAAACCGGCTCCTGCATAGTTGTCTTTTGCTAAGTTGAAACAGCAAGAGAACAACCCCCACCGGCCGTGCCCTTTTCGTCACCCTGAAATCTACTAACGTGTTTTCTTCCTCTCCCGCACCCCTCCTCAAATCTCTAAGTAGATCAGTGTTGAAGTCTGAAATGAGCCATGATTAAAGCTTTTGAATTTCTCAGCCGGGTGAAGGATTCGTCTGTCTGAGCAATTTACAAAGACAAGATTTGTTGACTGTTAAGAAGTTTTGTTTATGCCTAATAAGCATTACAGGGCTAACTTTGCAACTCTTGTTTACTTACAGACTAGAATGGCTATACAGATTACAGTGTTGGAGAACTACTTGTTAGTGAATGCATTTAATGCTGAATAATGCTTATACGCCGTTCCCGCAGCCTACTTTTTCCAGGGTAGCACCAGCTGATGACGTTTACAAAGGTCTTGTGCAGTTGGGCTGTTTCTTTGTTGAATGCAGTCTTAAAGCTTCCTACTGGTGTGCATAGAATGATGAGTTCTTTAGTCTTAACCCTTGCTTAGAATGATGAGTTCTTTAGTCTTAACCCTTGCTTAGAATGATGAGTTCTTTAGTCTTAACCCTTGCTTAGAATGATGAGTTCTTTAGTCTTAACCCTTGCTTAGAATGATGAGTTCTTTAGTCTTAACCCTTGCTTTGCTTGAGACGTCGAGCGCGAAATTCTGAATTGTTAACTCTTTGATTGCCCATAGAGACTTATGAGGTGTTTTACATTAATTCTTGCCTATTGAGGAACACATAACAGTACAATTCTGTATTAGTAGCTTCTCGCCTAGTGGTTTACAGTTAGTGGAAAGTGCATATTACTAACTACTTCTTCACTGATATGTATACAGTATGCGTGCTGAATGTTAACTAACCATTTGTATATTGATATACTGATATTGATATATATTGATAAAGGGCAGAATTCCGTATTATTATTATATATATATATATTTGCGGCGTTATGTATTAGTACATCCATGCTTTGTGAAACACATTTATAGAATCCTATATATTATTAACTCATTACCTTTTGATGTAATGCGGTATTCAGTGTTATTAATCCCAGGCTTATTGAAGCATTACGGCAATTCTGCATTATTAACTCTTCATCTATTGTTTTAATGACAAAATACAGCATCCTGATAATATATTTTTACTCCATGTCGAATGATACAATGCCACATTTAACACTATTAACTCATTGTTAACTGAGACTGTTCGGTATTTTGTATACTTTATCCTGGGACTAAGAATAAAGTGATAATTAGAATTTAGCTTTATTAAACACTTACCAAGGAATGTGGTGTAATATTTCGTAATCTGCAAATACGTGGAAACTGATGTTTTGTTTTCAACAAACGGTATTTATTTATCGCCAAGCTTCTTGTGCATGTTACGGATCTGTAATTCATGCATTTTGTATACGTGATGTGAATATGTGTGTTTGAATGTTTGTGTGTGTGTGTGTGTGAGAGAGAGAGAGAGAGAGAGAGAGAGAGAGGGAGAGAGAGAGAGGGGGGGCTATGAGTTTTGAATACATTCTATAATTATAATTCAATCCTAAAATCTAAAGATTTTCGTTCTTCAGAATATTTTATACAAGCGAAGTCAACTTGAAAGTTTTAAATATATGGAAGCCTATTTTCCTATTTGATACTTGTGTGCGTATTACATTTATGGATAAGTATGTATACTGTATATTTAGATGCCTATTAAATATATAGTTAGGTTTTTTGACATATTTTCTATATATGGACCCTTTGATGACTATTAAAAGAGTGATGCCACTTAAGATAAACTCATGCCTATTAAAATATTACTAAATATAGTTTACCACTCACGAGAACAAATAAAAAAAATTATTGCCGATAAATTTCTAAAATTAATCTGTACCACTGGCTGGAGATCATACAAGCCTATAAAATACACTGTTAGAGAGCCGATTATGCACACTGTAGTCTGCATCAATGAGTGCACGAGTGAGCGAGCTTGATCTGTTATATAATAGCTCACGTATGTATTGGAGGTTGATTAAGGAATAAGATTTACTTCACATAATTACTTTATACTTTTCTTGAAAGCATACGTGCTAATCAGAATTTGGGGGTAATTTCTCATAAATAATTTCTATCGTGTTTAACAGTATTGACAAAGTTCACTGCGTTCACATGTACCATCTCATCATGAAATGCAGTTGACATTGGAGTAATGTCTGTGTTTTATCACCCTAAAACGAAATATTGTCACCGTTGACGTTATTAATGCAGTGTATCAACTTAAAGACTAGATGTAGTCGCTGTTGGTGTTATGTTTTTTATCTATCACCCTCACATGAGGTATAGATGTTGGTGTTATGTTTTTGATCTATCACCCTCACATGAGGTATAGATGTTGGTGTTATGTTTTTGATCTATCACCCTCACATGAGGTATAGATGTTGGTGTCATTTCTTTGTCGTAAGCCTACATCAACACTCTGCATGCATATAACAAGAACATCTGACTGCTGACTTTGGGGGTTCTAATTTGAAGTGTAGAAATTCGAAGAAAATATCATCCTCCACTGCACAAACCTTTGTCCATAGTAAATTCCATTTCTGAATTATTTCCACAATCATATATAACCATTGTCCTGTTAGTACTTTCTCTACCAGTATCATTTCCTGCACCCAAATATTTGATGGTCATTGTCGTATTGGTACACCAATCGCAATGTCTGTTTCTCCACCTCAGTAATTTGTTATCCTCTGCTGTGTTTAAGTACCCATTCCAGAATTATTTCACCCACCCAAATCGTCTGTTGACCATTGTTCTGTTAATGGACCTATCCCAGTGTGATTCCTCCCGCCTCCAAATCTTTTCTTTTATCTTGATTGTGCACCCCGTCGCAATATTAGTTCATATAGCTAGACGATGAACTAGTCACCAACAGAGAGTCCACGGGAGTGGAGTTAATGACGTATTTATCGTGGCTGCTGTCTGTCATCGGGATATGTGTTCAATCTCGCTTAATGCACTAAGTGGTCTTTCCCATTTGCACATCCCCGTCGCAAACACCCATGTTCTCACTCCCCCCATCGAGGTATTTGGTTTTCTCTTGTTCATGATATTTTCAGAGTGAGTAGATTGCATTTATTGCTATGCCCTTTTTCTTCTTAAATATATTACTTAGTCGCCACACACACAGAAAACGTCCCTATATATCAGAAAGATATGCATTTTTTTTGTGTGTGTGCTTATTAATTATAGAAATGTAAGCCTTTCCTCCTTAATTATTATAGAAATCGCATTTATAGATACAGAAACAAACTGTTAACTGATTATAAGCGAAATATTTATTCATTGTCAAAAGAAACATGCTTATAGAAGTAGTACTTAATATATTAGTTTAGATGCTGCTCTTTCTTGTATATAATTAGTTGCCTCACTTTTCTTTATTTTGCCAAGTTCGGTTATTTTATCTTTAAAAGGTTTTCTCTTCCCTCTCTTTCGCATCTTCAATATGCAATTACATTATTGTTTTAGCTGCCACTAGAGGCCCATGTGATTGAAAAACCTCGTCCAACTCTCAGTAAATGATGCAGCAAGCCTTCAGAGTGCTATAATACTTTTCACATTCTTCCGTGTCGCGATTCCCCAGATACTGTATTCAGGGATTATTCTCTTGCGTCTGCAAGTGCGACAAATATTCTTTTCATCACCAAAGTGCCAGGTAATTGCGTTGTTGCCAGTTTTGAGCTCAAGCGGAAACCCAGCGATCGGCTTCCCGTACCGTAGTTACAGGTAAACTGCAAGGGGACATAATCAGACTCTTTTCAGCATCCTGTCAGAGAACTTGATGATATAAACAGATGCTGAAGCCAGTGGACTTCTGCCAAATCTTCATACTGAACCCGCTAGACTAGTTGCTTTAATTTAATTTTTATTTTCTTTAAATCTGTTAAATTAAATATATATATATATATCTGTTGTTGACAATTTGTCATAAATTAAATATATATATATATCTCCAGTTGTTGACAATTTGTCATAATTTAGCTTAGTTACTATTTATGTGCAAGTAAAAATAGCAAGGGTGTGACAGGGATGCTAGATAGTTACTGAAAATGATTATTATTATTAATTAATCTTTTACAACTAATTGTAAGTGATGAGAACATTAATTTTATTATTAATAGATCCTCCAACAGACACCACTCGTCTATCACTTGGTGGATATGTGGGCACTGTAAACATTTTCTTTCTTCCACAACATAAAACATCATTTACAGTCACATAATATTTCTGTGAGAGGAAAACTTCTTACTAAAGGAGAAGACAAATCCGACTTTTTATTTAGCGAGCCCCAATCCAACATAATATTATCAGTATGTTTAAGAAGTTCAATAAATTTAATGATAAATTTTTTAAATGAACAATCAAATATACAAATGAAAATTACAATGAAATAGATTACTTGACATCACTATTCCATGAACTAATGTTCGGTAATTTTATATTACAGTCTCTCTCTATAAAGAAATATAATTACAATTCAACAATAGAGTCAATACAAATTGCAGGTTAGTCCTATCAATAGAAATGGAGTTATTAGAGGTAGGTTTTTGTAATCTTTTACATAACCTGGATTAAACACTGCTTCAACAGTCTCTCACAGGCTTGCAACAATGTCAAAATGTCTGCTTGTCACCACATGACTCCCACCACAGCATGGAAAACACTGATGTACACTTTCCTCTCAAACTGCTTGAGCGCTCAGCTTGCTGTATCTGTTCCTTCAAGCAGAACATTATCACAATAATTCTAGTATCTTCAATATACTAGAATTCTCCAGAATGTACACAGCATACTTTGCTCTGATGCATCAAAGTGTGTAACATACTCCCTTTTGTTTACACAGGCCACAACAGCATTTCATGCATCTCCCCAGTAACTCAGGTTTATAACTGGTGAACACATGGACTTGAAACTTGAAACTCAACACACAAGAATCAAAAGGTGAAACTTGACACTGAATAGCCTCTTGTTTTCTGCAAAATATGATTAAGGAGCAAACCTAAGTTTCATGTTTATCACAGTATAACTCTAAACTCCATCCTCAACTTACAATTTCCTGCAACAGATTTGTCCAGTGCACACACATGGCACAGTAAATACAGCATATCAAACAATATCATGTTTTAGCACACTACAAGTGTGCAGCTTAGTTCAAACATTTGTGAAAATAAAAGTCAACTCACATAGTACACTCTACATAAACACAAGTATAACATATCAATAGCAATAATGCATGAAATATTCCTAAGCCCATTCTCTCTCAACCAAGTCACCATCAAGCTAACTACTGCCTTTCAAAGTTGGACTTTCTTCTTCCACACCAAATTCAAAGGTGATTAGAGAGCAGAATTTTCTAAAGCAAGAGAACTCTTTAAACACAGCCCATTGACTAGTCTTATTCTTGTAAATTATGGTCATTGGATAATAGAAAACTACTCACTCAGTTGCATTATTTCAGCAATCTAGAATGTTCTTGCCTGGAGCTGTTTACTTCAAATAAGACACTTTCAAAAATAACACCATAAGGAGTGCCTAAGGTCAGGTTACTCTGACAATTTAGCAATTTATATAACAATTTATAAAACAATTTATATTTAAAATAGGGAGGGGCAAATTTATTCTGTCACAGAGGGAGATAGAATAAACAGTTCAATATACGAAATAATCACAGTGCTTTTGAGTATTTTAACATGTACTCACAGCAATGTTGTTAATTAATTATGTCATGTATAATAAGGTTATACATGGTGGGGTTGTCTGCTAAATACTAGCTGCTAACTAGCAAACCCCTTAGTAGCTTCTTACCCTTATCCATGGAAGGGACCGTGTTCCCGTTCACAGCACCTATTCTACTCTGTTCCCTGGTTTGAACTCCTATCCCTGATAGGCACTGTTCATCATAATGCTGGGGAGGCAATGACATGAAAAGACAATGCTACACACAGACAAACACACAATGCAATTCTGACATCACAGCTACAGTGTGACGTTAAAACCGACAGTCACAAGACTCTGCCATTGAATCAGAACACAACCTTAAAATAAGAAAAAATAATTTAATAAAATCTAAAAACAAAAGGAAATTACAAAATGCAGGCAGTAAATAGAACAAAAGGTAAATCAAATATTATTTTCAAGCAAAACCCGAGAAGAAAATATCAAATAAAAAACATTTAAGAGATTAAGCAATGCTAAAAATCCTATATTAACTATAATCCCTCTATTAATTAATAACATTTAAACTTAAGGCAACTAATGGGAGTAGACACGGACTGCATATGGCAGCAATGGCATAGGAAGAACAGAGAGCCATATACATGCAAACCCAACCACTGACTCTCAGCTCTCCGCAAAAGCAGAACTTTCCAATACAGAAATTAAAATTTCATTGGGAAGACCCAACGCTGTCCAGAGTCTAAATACACAAAGATCAAGACAACAACTATCGTTATAGGCAAATGAAAACTGCTGACCCTCAGCTCTCATCAAACTAACCATTCCGATACAGAAATCGGATTTTTGTAACTGCGTTTGTCGACTGCCACTAGCCCGTCAACCACTAACACAAATGCCACACTAGCAACGACCTCGTTCGGCACCCTCTCTGAATCCAAATCTAAGTGGCTAGATCTTGGATCTCTCACTAAGTCGCGCTGCTGCATAGCCATGATGCTACCTAGGTCAACTATTACAATCCCATTCCAACAATGGCAAAGTAACAATCATGCCACATTCTTCCAAACTTTCGTAAGTGTGACAACAGGTCAACAGACTGATACTCAAAAGCCGGAGTCCTCCGTCATCTATCTCTGTATATATATATATATATATATATATGTATATCTTGCTTCCGGCCAGCTGGTATGGATCAACTTCCCTTGCGCAGGGGAATGGCATTCCCAGATCAGAGCCCAGGCAGGCCTTACCCAGCCATGCGTGATCTCCTGGACAGTAGGCAGTTCCAACCAGGGCGATCAATCAGGATGTTCCTTCCCAGCGGAGAGCATTAATACCAATTAAGGAGTGCTCACACAGTCAAACATACACAGAGAACAGGAAACCAAACAACCAACATTGCTGTAACTATACTGAGAGAAAAAGGTCACAGAGATACATGTACAAAATACACAAGTAATGTTTACGAAAGTATGCAGCATAAGTATAACGAGGAATAGAGCATAAAGACTTAATTAATATTCCAAACAAAGAAATGGGGGTGATTATTATTGTCACGCCATGTTGGTTTCCCTTTAAGAGCTTGAGTTTGGTCTGTTGCAGAGAAGGCGCTATATATAGTACAAGCTCTTGACAGTCAAGACCATTTATAATTTGTTTGTTTGATTGCTTGTTTGTTTCATTTAAACATAATTGGTAGATTTTTCATTGATGTAGCTTAGCGGCAATATTATTTGTTTCATATGTTTATATTTACCTTCGCAGTTGTGTCTATGCATGATTATATGAATATCTATGTGTGTTTTTGGTATGTGTTTGTGCATGTGCGTTTAGCTGGCATTATTTTATCCTCGAAGAAAATGTGACCTTGTGAACTTAAACCAGAATGAACACATATATAGCAGCTGTAACAATTTTGGCGTGACTAAATGATCTGCTGGTTGAAAATTCAGAGTCATTGTTTCTGAGTCACGCTAAAGAACGGCGCTTGCACTGTACTGTGGTAAATGTGGCACTTTTGGAATTTTTTAATAAGTGGCCATTCTTATTATTTTTCATATCCTCAGTAGTAAATTCTGGGTCTGTTTGCTGCTACGTTTTTTTTTCTTATTTGGGTAATATATTCGTATAGTTCACAAACACAAACATACACGCACTCAAACACATACATGTGCAAGTCTCGTGCATACCTTATGCTAAATTGTACTGTAGTTGTTTGTTTGTTTGTTTGTTTAATCATTAGAATTTTCCATTTCTTTCCTTTCACACCTTCCTCACTTTTTCGCTCACTGTGCTGTTCCAGAAATATATGCTCATCTGAATACTAAAATTATTATACTTTTTGCCTGTTTATAACAGGAACGTAAGAACACAAATTCACCAACATTAATATATAAAGAAAATTCGTCCATCAAATAGTAGTTTACTACTACTGCAAGGACAAACGAATAAAAAACACTGTTCATTCTGTAACAGTAATGAGTATACTAATGCTGCAAATTTAAACGAATAGAAAACATTGTTCATTCTGTAGCAGTCTCGAAGTGGGGGATTGGCAAATAGCTGCGATCACTTAGGTTGAATAAGAAAAGCCTCGGTGTATGATAGATTTGTGACACGTCGTGTGAAAAAAAATAAGCAGTAGATAATTTCCAAACTGCACGTTATTTTCGCTATAAAAGAGCCCAAATCGTACATTTCAATGATGCTTGCACTTGGCGAGTATTATGGAAAACGTCTCACTTTGCCCTTATGACCAGATCAATGTAAGAACTTTACCTGGGCTCTTCAAATGGCGCCGCTTGTTCTTCGTCACTAAATAGATCTTTATCTGAACTAATCCATCTTTGTTAGTCGGTCACACTTAGGCTGACGTGTACCGTAGCTGCTCAAAATCACATAGGAAAACAAAAATGTCTAGCCTTTCTTAGGTGGGGTTAGCTTTTTGCTCCAGAGTTAGTAGAAAGGAATTGGAACTTTATTCAGTAGAATCGGCACGCATGTCTCCAGAAACGGGCAAAGTGCTTATAATCCACGTCTCTATATTTTACAGAAAATATTAATAGATACGTCCAAATTGCTTATCATCCATACCAGAAAAACTCAGTCAACAGGTGCTTGAAGAGGAAGGAAGAGTGGTTAGAGAGTTGGCTGGGTGACAAAACGTTTTTTTTAGTTACTTGTGCAAGCGTAATTAGGGACGCTGCCGGTAAGCAGGAATTTGGTTGACGATAACCAGTCATTGCTACTTTGCAGTTTGGGACAGTACAGATGTAAGTGACGCTACATTCTACCTATCGACTTTTGCCCCCTCTACCCTCGGTTTTCAAAATATAGTACGTTGATTTTAACATTACATTTTTACTTGAGAAGTATACGTACTATATCCGTATAGGTTACATGCGTGTTAAAAACCATATTATCATTCAAAACCTAATATATGTTTTAAATCAACAGACACTAAAAACTACAACACTAAATATCTAGAAAACTATTCAACTCAGCATAATAAATATTACCTGTGACACCAACGCCACTTAGTTAATGAAAATGAATATTATTAATTATTAATTAATCTTTCATAATTAATTACAACTTATGAGAATCTTTATTTTATTAATGATCCTCTAACAGACAACAACTCGTCTCTCTCACTTGGCGGATTGTTTAGGTTAATAGTTCACAGACTCATCAGACAATGATATTACAGTTTCTAGTATGATTGGCGGTAATTTATAAGTAACAAGGACGAAGAAGTGGCAATCTGCAAGGCCAAAGTACGATATTAGCTAACTAGGACGCCCGCAGTATTGTGTGTAATGTGTATCTGTGTTTAACGGTACGTCGACACAAACTGCCATTTTTTGCCCGTCGAGAAGCAGGATCCTATCTGAGTGTAATTTTTCATAAAATAAACATCTTTGAAAACGGATCCTTTTTCCTTTTCTGCGCCCCTCAGATTTGTGCGAGCGAGGAATGTGCCTCACTCACTTTGCCCTTGTTACGGTACTGTTTCAGGGACACACTATTTTGTATTAAACGAACATTTCTATTATCTCTTAAGGAGCACCGTATTTATGCAATGTTGAGGTCTTTTCCTGAAATGAGCATTTCTATACTTCTCAAGGACTTTGCACCTTTGTAAGTACTAAGTGACTTTTTGATTAACTAATAAATTCTACTCCACTGAAATCCTGCTCACCCGATACGTCACACTTCACTCAGAACCCTATTCTGCTCACAACAGTCTTCTAGCATTTGTTCCTGGAGCAGTCTTCACTCTTTTACTTAGAACCCTATCCTGCCTACTGCAGTTTCCTGATATCTGTTCCTGGACCAGCCTTCACCTTTACTTAGAACCCTATCCTGCTTACTTCAGTTTTCATATCTTTTCAAGGGCCAGCCATCACTATTTCTCATAGCGGACAAATTTAAATCGTTGTTTTCGCTACCATCATTAGCGTTATTATCGTTCGATCGCGTCAAGAACGAGATTATTGACTATAAACAAAGATGGCTACCGCTGCTTGAGAGCACTGGTATCACAAATATCATTAGCATTATTATCTGTCAACCACGTCTAGGACGAGAACATGAAGGTAAACAAAGATAACGACTCTGACTGAGCCTTATGCACATGCTTGTAGGATATGTTAACGTGGTACTGGTTCTCCGTCACGCGTCTCTAAATAATATGCATTGAAATGTACGTTCGTCACATCTGCTGCTGCTGATAATGATGGTGACTTCGACAACATACTGGTTTGACAAATGTGCTCATTGTAATCAGTGCAGAAAGCACTGCAACACAAATGTACTAATGATGCAAGTGACGTTAACATGAAACAATACAATAAAGCGAAGGTTTTGTTTGACTCACTTTGGATCTCTTAACGCGAGCATGGTGCATATTAGTTGTAGTATTCATTACAATACAATATTGAAATGCAGTAATGACAAACACAGTTTAATTCTGGAAATATTGATGCTCGAACACAGTTTAGAATTGGACATCACTACATTGGAATGTAGTGATGACTAAACATAATTCAGTATAGGAATGTAATGATAAGTATACATAATTTAGTACTGGAATGTAGTGATGACTAAATATAATTTATATAGGAATGTAATGATAAGTATACATAATTTAGTATTGGAATGTAGTGATAACTAAATATAATTTAGTATAGGAATGTAATGATAAGTAAACATAATTTAGTATTGGAATAGAGTGATGACCACATAATATTGGAATCTAGTGATAACTAAACATAATTTAGTATTGGAATGTAGTGATGACTTATATAATTTAGTATTAAATAGAGTGATGATTAAATATAATTTAGTATTGGAATAGAGTGACGACTAAATAATATTCGGTATTGGATAGAGTGATAACTAAACATAATTTCATCATGAAGTATAATGATGACCAGACATACCGATTATTGTAGAGAAATTTACTTTACAGTAGAGAAATTTGTTTACAAATAAACAAAGCTAGTCCACCGATTCGGGGGCGGGGGGGGGGGGGCAACCTTATCTTGAACATACAATATTATTTATTAATCGATTTCAGTAGAAAAAATTAAATGTATTTCATTAGTTTACAAAGGCATTTGATAAACACAAAAAATATCTGAGATAAAAAAAAGTTATTTTCATAATATAACGCTAAGTTTATTGACCTATTATTACATGAAAGAACAATTTCAATCAATCTAAAGATGTTCTTTTAAAAGAAAAAGTAGATACCACGAATATACGAATAAAGCCTTTAATCGAGAAAGTATTACATAGCATGCGAGATTTGTTTATGAAGTTTAAAATGTTACGTTATGACCTTGACAAGACAAAACCAGATGCGATAACTAATATCAGTTTTAAGAAAACTCCTTAGGCTGCTTTGGGGGTCTTGTATATATATTATGACATTAGCTGCAGTTTTAATTCAGAACATGGGTGAAGCCAAGTTATTTTTTTAATCTCAGATGTTAGAATTTGTTTACCATTATCCTTCTAGATTATATGTTTTATTCCAGTGAGTGGTTGTGTAGATAGGGGGTCTCAGTGCACTGCTTTGCCTATGGGTCTATAATGCCGTTAAAACGGCCCTTCATCTCCCCCCACCCCCATGCCATCTTATTTCTATCTAATTTTGTAGACTATTTTGGTTTTGGTGTAGAGAGCGTGCAGTGTTTGTTGTCTGAGCATGAGGAGTATTTGTTGACTGAGCACGTGCAGTGTTTGTTGTCTGAGCACGTGCAGTTTGTATGTAAAATGTTGTCAAGTAGAACGCTTATTTGTATGAAGTGTAGACCAACAAAAATGTATCAAATCTATACTGCCTTTGCTAGTGCTTTTGTAATGATAGTGACTAATAGATGATATTTCTGTGTCTTGGGATCTTAATATCTTTTAATCGGACTGATATGCTCGATAAATCGCCTTGAAAGAAGACAAAGCAGACGGACCGGATTTGTTGTTATTTAAGATAATAATAATGCACATAACGGGTGGACATATTTTTTAAATACAAATTATTATTTAAGATAAAAATAATATGTATACCTTGTAGACAGGAGGGGGGGGGGTCTTTCATTTCTACTATTCAGTTTGCATTGAATTTATCTCAATTTATTGAATTTTTATAATTTTGAAATATCTTTATTTATTGAATTTTGCATTGAATCAGTGTTATGACATTTTTAATAATATAGTGGAAATTCTATATTTAACCACGGCTCTCTTGTTGGTGGAGAGTCCTGACATTCTAGTACTCACTCTTTTCTTCATTGACTAGGGGTGATAATTTTAATCAAAATCAATCACAAGATATAAATTAAGATTTTATGTTTTTGGAGTTATCTTTCCTTATTGTCAGGTTTACTAATTTAAACGTCAGTGCTACTAACACCATGAAAGTTATGGTCAGCCAAGACCGGCTGTGCATTTTTCCTTTTTTTTTTTTTTAATAACTTCAGAAGATCCGTACTGAAATGACTTTCTGACGTTCGAAAATATCAGGCTCCCCCCCACACACACACACACACTCCTAGACATTAGTAGTATGAACACTCCTTTACCAAGGATGGAGTACAGATGTTTGAGAGAAAAAAAAAATATTTTAAGAAAATAGTATTTATAATCCGATAAATGAAAAGAAAACATTTGTCTCCTAGCGTAGAAAGAAATGTTGGAAGAAAAATATTGTGCAGTAAAGTCTCACTTAAAGTCTGTGTTAATATGCGTTCATTGCCAAAAAGACAATCTTAAAATGACTGCTTATGACGGGAAGGCAATTCGTAATTAAACAGTAAATGTTTAATATGTGCTCTTTAACCTGGAAAGACAAATCGCAATAAAATATTATCTCCTTTTAGGTGTGAATATTAAGCTAGAAAAAACAAACAAAATTTAACAATTTTTTGTTTAAGGTGTGTTCTTATATTAAAGGAAAAAATCATGAATAAGCAATCTCTTGCTTAGGTGCGCTCCTTAAATTGAAAAGAAAAATCAAAATTAAACAATTTCTTGTTTAACGTTTGCACTTAATATGGAAAGACAGTTTTCTGTCAATATTCCCGCGCTGAATACAGGTACCAGATGAAGGGAAAATAAGAGAAAATCACGAATGAAAGTCTACGTTTTCTACGTGTATCTTATATCACAAAACACTCGCAGAAAATCTTTTTCGTAAATGTTGGCGATGGCTAAAATGTATTCATAGGCAGTCTCTTGCTTACTATATGCTGAGACAATTAAGGTATTATTGCAAAGATTTACCTGTATAGTGCAATTGAGGTATTATTGCAAAGATTTACCTGTATAGTGCAATTTTGAGATGATTAAAATATAATAGACAATTGTGTTTGTTTACTGCCTATACTGACGGCGAATGAGAGACAGTGTAATTAGGCAATGTCGCGCTTGCTATGTATGCTAGATGCCAGAAATACAATCATAATTACACATTTTTAGCTGACAGCATGCAAGAGATGCCGGAACGACAATCAGTGAGCGTACAGAAATATCTGCGCAGTCTTTGTTACAAGTTCACGGTTGGGCGCACAAGAGAACGAGGTTGCGTGTTTGTGCCTGACTGTATTGAGTGATCCGTGAAGGTGATATATTCTTTAGGGCACACACCAGCCATTGATCTGCATCTTACTTTACACGTTGTCTCTTAGCTACTTATTACGGGTTTTCTTCTGTAGTTGATAATGCCAGAGCGAGCCACTGATCTACATCTTATTTATTTTCACTTTGCACACTGACTCCTGGCTAATTATTACGGGTTTTCTTCTTTAGTTGATAATGCCAGAGCGAGCCACTGACCTACATCTTATTTATTTTCACTTTGCACACTGACTCCTGGCTAATTATTACGGGTTTTCGTCTGTAGTTGATACAATCTAAGGACTCCTTCCAGAGAGAGCTACAGACCTACATCACACCTATTTCTCTTTACACTTTGTCACTTTGCTGTTTATTACAGGTCTCTGTAGGTCTTGGAACCAGCCAGCCACTCCTGGCAACATCCGGCTTTTACCGGCAATACGAAGTGCAATATGCGGGTTATGCATTGAACACCAAGCATTAATATAATACTTCCGCTTTATCAATTATACGTGTATTTCATAGGTAGAGGTGGAGTGGGGTTAGGAGAGGATGGATATGGGGAGATGTAGAGTGGGGTTAGGAGAAGATTGATTGGGAGAGATGTAGAGGAGATTGATATAGGGAGATGTGAAGTCACTTTAGGAGAAGATTCGATATGGGGAGATCTGGAGTTGGGTTAGGAGAAGACTGATTTGTTAAGTGAGGTTTGGAGAAGCTTGATATGTGGAGTGGGATAAGAGAAGACTAATAATATGTGGAGTGAGGTTAGGAGAAGATTGATGTGGGAAGATCTGGAGTAGGGTTTGAAGATTGAAATAGGAGTTGGGTTAGGAGAAGATTCATATGGGGAGATGTGCAGTTGGGAAAGGAGAAGACTGATATTTGAAGTGAGGTTAGGAGAAGATTGATTTAGGGAGATGGTGGAGGTGGATAAGGAGAGGATTGATAATTGGAGTAAGGTTAAGAGATTGATTTAGGGAGATGTGGAGGTGGATAAGGAGAGGATTGAGATAGGGAGATGCGGAGTGGGGTTAGGAGAAGATTGATATAGGGAGATGTGGAGTGGGGTTAGGAGAAGATTGATATGGGGAGATGTGGAGTGGGGTTAGGAGAAGACTGAGGAGATGTGTTTTGGAGGGCTGAGTATGACTAAATAAAGTGTTACAGACTTTTAGTTTCGTCTGGAAGGGTTGCAGCTGCAGAATGACAAAAACACGTAAAACATTTGTTTGTTATAATGACAAAAGTGTTGTTCCTTTGCCAGTTTCGGCGCGACTTTGTCTTGGGTTTGTAAATCGACCTTTCCTTCTATAACGACACCACACAAATGTTGATCTAATATTTAGCATATAATTTCTTTTCTTTAATTCAAGATTAGTATATTTTTAAAACGTAAATAAGCACAACAGACACTAGGCTATGATTTTGTCTCTGACATTTTTTTAGTACCATCATGAACAAAATTAAAATTGGATTATTTATTGACATACAAGAATTATGCCGTTGAACACCGCTGACCTCTGTGTTCACAGCTAGACACTATGTGGACTGATGGGTTTACTGCACGTGACCAACATTCAATCACGTGACCAACATTCAATCAAATAACCAACATTGTTTCGACTGCAGCACTACGTGCTCGTGAACACATACACACGGGACAACGTTTATCAATGCGCATGTCTGAAAAGTCTGAACACTTTAGAGTTTAAAACGTTTGTCTGTGCGCATGTCTGAAAAGTCTGAACACTTTAGAGTTTAGACTGTAAAACATTTGTCAGTGCTCATGTCTGAAAAGTATAAACACTTTAGAGTTTAGATGGTAAAACATTTGTCAGTGCTCATGTCTGAAAAGTTCGAATGCTTTAGAGTTCAGACTGTAAAACATTTTCAGTGCGCATGTTTGAAAAGTCGGAACACTTTAGAGTTTAAACTGTAAAACATTGAAAATGGGAAGTGGGCTAGTGCGATTGCATTCGCTAAGGTGTCTGCATACTTAAAATGTAATCTTGACGTTGTAACAGACTGTCTTCGAAAGAAAATGATTCTTACATTTTGAAAACTAGAGCAAACTTACTAAACGCACCTGAAGATGAGAACCAGATGAACCTATAATTATAAAGTAATTACTTTTTCTGTCTGGAATTTCTATTGAGATGTGCGCCTTCTCTAAATTCATTCGATACAGGACAACACGAGGGGAATGTCACTTCGTCCAGAAAAGCTAAAAAAGGATGTTAAGTAAACAGCAGTAGATTATACTCTTCCCGACTAATACTCTGCACAAGGTTTAGAACTGAAACCTTTAAATCAGATTCTTAACAGACCATTAAGCTACTGCGAGTTCTACAATTACACGTATAGAATGCCTGACTGACAGAAAGGGGGGAGTTGTGAAGGCTTTTTGTTCAATGGACAATGAAATAGTAGTTAAGTATCACTGATAGAGAGATCAGTTGAGAAGGCGGGAAACCGGTAAAGAGCGCGAGTACTACATAAGAGAGAAAGAAAAAAAATAGTTCCACAGCAAGAGAGGTGTTGAAAAGGCAAGATTATTTTTATGTCGACATTTCATCCAGCTTCGGCAGAAATACCGTTTCCAAGACGGGTGCCCATCGAACGATCACAAAAGTGGATAAAAATTTCTTCTTTCCACCCCTTAAGTTGATTCCAGCCATGACTAAAAACAAGAGGTCAAATACAACTAAAAGTATATATTTTTATAACATATTTACAATGAAAGGAAGAAAAAAGGGAAGAGAAGCTGAATGTTAATAATAGCTATCAGAGGAAACTTCTAAGATGCTGTGACGTGTACTCACTCACTCACTCACGCATACAAAAGCGCGCACGTACGCACATAAACACATACAAGTATATGACAAGGACAGAAAGCCAGTATAATAATTATCAGTGTAAGTTCTTCGATATTCTGAAATGTTCGCACTAGCACACACACACACACACACACACACACACACACACACACACACACACACACACACGTAAACATGCATATACAACCCACGAACAATTTTATACAACCACAAGTACAAATAGGCAAACATGACACACATACACATACTAATATACAGACATAGAAATAGATATATAGACTAACGGAAATGCAGAGAAACATTCACACATCATACACGAGCACACACATGTACACGTACAAGTATTTTTTCGGTGAAATCCGAAACGTCATTCTTTGTGAATCTCCCTCGAAAACCCCCACTTCCATGATGTACTTATCGTAAGGCATTATTTACAATAATAAACTATAAAGCTTCCCTCGTGAAAAAAACACTGAAGATGTTTACTTTTTAAGCTTTGCGTCAGTAAGTAAAAGCATCTTAATCTATTTCTTTGCCCACCCTTCTCTATTTTTTTTCACTCGTATTTTCTTTTTATTTCTTTCCTATTCTGCCTCCAACTCTTCTCAGTCTCACTCACTATCTCACCTAACTCCCACTATCGTTCTCTCTCACTTTCTTAGCTCTCTCACTATCTTAACTAGTGCTCTCGTTTTCTTAACTCGCTCTCTCTTACTTTCTTACTAGTTCTCCCTCACTTTCTTAGCTCTCTCACTCTCTTAACTAGTGCTCTCGTTTTCTTAACTCGCTCTCTCTTACTTTCTTACTAGTTCTCCCTCACTTTCTTCATTCGTTCTCTCCCACTTTCTTAACTCGCTCACTTTCTCACTTTCTTAACTCACTTTCTCACTTTCTTAACTCACTTTCTCACTCACCACTCACTGTATTAATTCGCTCACTCTCTCTTAACTCTCTCTCAATTTCTTAACTCCTTCTCTCTCTCTTAACTACATGTCTCTCACCTAACTCACGCTATCGCTTTCTCACACTTTCTTAACTCACTCTCTCTCACTTTCTTCATTCGCTCACTCTCTCTCTCACTTTCTTCATTCGCTCACTCTCTCTCTCTCTCACTTTATTAACTCGCTCGTTCTCTCTCACTTTCCTAACTCGATCGCTTTCGCTTTCTTTAATCTTTTTCTCTCTCACTCGCTCACTGTGTTAATTCGCTCACTCTCTCTTAACTCTCTCTCACACTTTCGTAACTAGCTCTCTCTTTCTCACTCACTTTTTTATACTATCGCTCACTCTCTCTCTTTCTCACTCTCCAACTCGTTCCGTGTTTGCCAGTGACTGCAAACTAACTTGACTGTAGTGATGTGGGCAAGCGTTGGTCAGCCAAATAAAATGTGATTTCACAAGCTGTGTTGTCCCTTTGTCTAAGACGAAGTATATCTCGTGCGTTTTCTGTAATAAAAGAAATTCTGATGTCCCGTTCCACTCTCACCCTCACCTCTACCCCAGCCCCACCCATTTTTCTCGCCGTGAGATATTCTGCATAGACGCTCGAGGTACGCTGAGTCATCAAAATTAAACAAAATTCCTTAGGCTTCATTTTCCAGATGTATAATATCTGAACGATGACATTAGGCTCCTGTTGCAACATGTAAGATTATCTCGGCACACGAAGTTTGTTTTCCTTAAAGAGTTAAAATGGGCTGATGGCAGTTAATTTAGGCAGGCAGACTGAAAGATGACGAAAGAATGCGACCGCCAGTGCAGTATAACATAAATAAAGTTCATAGTCTTTTGAAAGAATAAAGAGCTGTGAACATAACTGATGAGGGAGGAAACGTTTGAGGGTTTTGGTGGTAGTAATAATAGCTGGAGTCGGTGTATGATGACTCTGTTAACATACAAATTCACAACGACAAGGAATGAGTTATATAATGTGGCAGATAACATATAATGCCATATTGAATTAATGATACATGTATATAAGGTAACGTGTCATGCCTAATGTAAAGTATTTTATATTAAGTAGCGTGTGAAATAATGTCGTGGGTAATGTGATGTAGCGTGAAAATTAATATAGCATGTGTAATGTGATGTACCGTGAATAATGTGACGTGAAAAGTAATATGACATATATAACGTGACGTAACATGAATAATATGCAATAACATGTATAACGTAATATGTTATGTATAATATCAAATAATGTGTCTTGTTTACTATCATGAGTCACGCAGTCAACAGCGTACAGTGAAGAGTATATATTGGAAATCTTCACCGGCTCATATTTTATTGATCTCGTTTTTACCAATCAACATTTTTTATGGGTGTGGCACCAATATTTACTATGCAAATAAGTACAAAATCGCCGCATATATTATACATCTGTCGTTGTGTGTGTGCTGTGTTCATATAATATATATGTCCCTTGTTCACTGAGATCTTTACATGTTACCTCGTTAGGTCGTTACAGTCACTCTTGGATTCCAAGGGAATGTGGAGGAGATGGTTCGGGTGAAACGTTAGCATGCCCTTGTTAAGACAGTCATCGTTACAACATTAACAATCTATTACTGCTGCTGCTGCCCCCTACTACTACTATTTCAAGTACTACAATGACTACTACTACTGCAGCAACTACTACTACTATTAAAACTACTACACTACTACTGCTATTTTCAAAGATAGAAAGGATTGGCTGATTGCGCACTTAGTGGTGTGACTGTTTTCACGTGATTGCCGGAAACGCTTGTTAAGTAGGGGAATTCGCTTGATAGGACCAGTCGAAAATGAAAAGACAGCTGAACCGGAAGTTTTAGTCACCCTTTAACCACTTGCCTGACGTGTTCACTTGATTTAACAAAATGTTAAGAAAGAAAGAAAGAATATAATTGGTTCTATAATCATTTCATCAGAAGGGAATTACTACACTATTATCTGGAGATTACATTCATAAACAACGCGCCATTCACAAGGCTCCAGAGGTCAATATTGTTTAGCACTCTTCACGAGTTAAACGAAGATTGTGCAGTAAATTGTCCATTGAGAAAATTTTAGAGATTAGTCAACAAGATGGAATGAGTTATCGTTCTTACCCTCTCTCTCTCTCTCTCTCTCTCTCTCTCTCTCTCTCTCTCTCTCTCTCTCTCTCTCTCTCTCATTTCTGTAATACATTTTTTTTTCTGTTTGATTGTCTCTATGCACACGTTTGACGGTATCAAGCAATGACCAGAACCAAGCCTTGTAATCTGCTCCGCTTCCCATTAATTTTCTGATCGTCACCCTTGTCATCATTCGTGACCTAGATCGTCAAGGAGTCAATTCATCTCTCTCTCTCTCTCTCTCTCTCTCTCTCTCTCTCTCTCTCTCTCTCTCTCTCTTACTCTTTACCTTTCCTCGTTCTCTTTTGCAGTTTCATTTTGTTTCTCTCTTTTTGTCTTTCAATTTCTTCTTCTTTTCCCACCTACCCACCCCTCCGGTTTCTATCTTCTTCACCTTATTGTGTCTACTCATATTTTGATCTCTTCAGTCTTATACCTCATGATACAAACACACGCATGCATGACCGCACACGCATTTACCACACACAAAGACAATGAGTATAAATATACACACACTTATCTCAAATGCACTCACATTAATCGTAACTGTTCGAAGATCAAGTGAGTAGCGTTGAGCTGAGCGAGTTATAGAAGTGAGTCAACCATTCTGAATATTCTCCATGAAGATTTACGTCTTTTACCGAATCCTTCTCTCTTCTACTTACAGATACCCTCCACAAAGATGTTTGTCATTTTTACCGAATCCCTCTCTCTTCTACTTACAGATATCCTTCACAAAGATGTGTCATTTTTACCGAATCCCTCTCTCTGCATACCTCCGTGTACGCTTACTTTCATGAAACAACCTGCATGTTATTCTTGGTGTTCAAAAGATACTGTTTGTAGCTCGATCATTTATATGTCGTAGTACTATAAATAAAAATATAAACAAATACAACAATACAAGTATTCAGCTGTAGAATAATTATTCATAACAAATATTAGTGACACATTTTAATTTATTCATTTAACTGTAGGGTTTGTAAATATTACTTTACATATCGTTTAATTTGACCGTTTTAATTCTAAATTTTAAACCTTAATATTACATTTTAATTATATCAAGCTTATAAATATTTATAATGATATTCACATTGAATTTTATATAAGTTTAAGTGTTTCCAAAATGTAAATTATTTCCATAGTTGAATATATTATGAGAAACTTTTTTTTTTTTACTTTTGGTTTAAGATGTGTATATATATATATACGCAAGTTTTTATAATATGTCATTATTATTTCTGCTTTGTGCAAGACTTGTGTGAGTGTGGTGATTGCGCGCGCGTGTGTGTGTGTGTGTGTGTGTGTGTGTGAGAGAGAGAGAGAGAGAGTGTGTGTGTGTGTGTGTGTCTGCGCGAGTGTGTATTCTGTGCGTATGTATATGTGTGTGCATGTATTGTGTTTGAGTGTGCGTGTATATTGTGTGAGTGCATAGTCTCTTTACAAGAAAAATGTGTGTGGATGAGTGTTAATCGCTTTAAGGTTCGCATCATTACTTCCTATTTGTGTCAGTTTTCAGTAACTGAGCTTACTCCTCACTCCTTTCACCTGCCTACCCCGCCAGTTTGCACTTTGATGGACGTTTGTGGGCGTTACGACCTCTAGTTGGGATTGACACGATCCCCTCATAGATTGAAGCCCTAAGTTTGTTTTTCATCTTCGCATGCGCACGAACATAGATCTATGATTAACTTTGAAGTTAATCAAACAAAGTACAATTGGTGCATAATATATTAAGTAAATTTAGTATCTGTGTCTATTACGCGTATTTGTAATTGGCTCTGCATGAATGATTGACATCCCACACACACACACATAAACCCCCCACTCTACTATTCGCTATAAACATTACGTTTAGATAACTGTATCTTTTAATAGCCTAGGCTTAGCTTCTCCTTTGTTTTAAAAAGAAAAAAAAACGTGACTGTATGTATGTATATGGGTGTGTCTGTGTGTATTGTGAGAATAATGTTTCTCTGTTCCTTTGCTAGCCTCAAGTCTTGTTACTGTAAAAGAAATTTTTAACTACAAGAACAGTGTTTTTGTTACAGAGGCTGACGTTTTGCTTTTCACCACCCTATGAAATTGGGACAGTGTCTTCATTGAAGAGTTGATATATTCTGATTCTTTGCTGTTTGTGTTTTGATCATTTACTAGTCACTACAAACTTTAAAATTTTAAGACAGTATATTTGTTACACAACAGCATAAAAGTATATTTGTTACACAACAGCATACTAGTATATTTGTTACACACCAGCATACTAGTATATTTGTTACACACCAGCATACTAGTATATTTGTTACACACCAGCATACTAGTATATTTGTTACACACCAGCATACTACTATATTTGTTACACACCAGCATAATAGTATATTTGTTACACACCAGCATACTAGTATATTTGTTACACACCAGCATACCAGTATATTTGTTACACACCAGCATACTAGTATATTTGTTACACACCAGCATACCAGTATATTTGTTACACACCAGCATACCAGTATATTTGTTACACACCAGCATACTAGTATATTTGTTACACACCAGCATACTACTATATTTGTTACACACCAGCATACTAGTATATTTGTTACACACCAGCATACTATTATATTTGTTACACACCAGCATACCAGTATATTTGTTACACACCAGCATACTAGTATATTTGTTACACACCAGCATACCAGTATATTTGTTACACACCAGCATACTAGTATATTTGTTACACACCAGCATACCAGTATATTTGTTACACACCAGCATACCAGTATATTTGTTACACACCAGCATACCAGTATATTTGTTACACACCAGCATACTAGTATATTTGTTACACACCAGCATACTACTATATTTGTTACACACCAGCATACTAGTATATTTGTTACACACCAGCATACTATTATATTTGTTACACACCAGCATGCCAGTATATTTGTTACACACCAGCATACTAGTATATTTGTTACACACCAGCATGCCAGTATATTTGTTACACACCAGCATACTAGTATATTTGTTACACACCAGCATACCAGTATATTTGTTACACACCAGCATACTAGTATATTTGTTACACACCAGCATACCAGTATATTTGTTACACACCAGCATACAAGTATATTTGTTACACACCAGCATACCAGTATATTTGTTACACAGAAGCGTTTGGAATTTGGACTACTTATTTGCTAACACATTGCATTTCTTAAAACATAATTAAACCAAGTAACACTCGCGCGTGTCGTAACCATCACGCACAGTGGGATTGTATTTTTATTTTGTCTATCATATTTAAGGAAAGGGGAAAAAAAGTGATGTTAATTAAGATATAACACACGCAAGCATTTGTATTTCAGTAAATTAGAAACAAAGGGCAGTTATCAAACTGACAAAATCTGCTATAATTTATATTTAATTAATTCTGTCGCAAGCACATAAACAAAATGCTTGTTAAATTTGTATACAGTACCTCAAAATCTGTATAAAATGGACACAACCTGGTTAAGTATTTGTTCTTAATTCTGAGCTGTGTCCAAGCACATAAGTACACATAAGCAAAAGCATGTCTTATGTCCTGTTGTTCACACGGATGTACATGTAATAATTTTTTTGTAAAAACGTGGATTAAGTCTTGTCAATAAGTACACGTAATTAAACAAGACCAAAAACATGCATTAAATCTTGGAAAATGACATTCTAAGAACTTTATACCAATGTGCAAGTTAATTCGAAGGGGACTTTATGCCTATTTGACAATTTATCAATGAAAAAATCTACAACGTATGAAACTATACACCACGGGTAAACAATGCACCATTTTCTTGATGCAAGTGGGGTTTAGGACCGACCTGTAGTATTATATTTAACACATTTCTCTGTGTCTGAACGAGGTCGACTTTTAGCTTGACCTAGAACTAGCAATATATCTCGTACTCATTGAGGAACTTACTCTTTTTCATGGTGATAGAGTGCCATAAAGGTAAGAGAGGAATTTACAGGAAACAAGTGAAACTGTGTGTGTGTGTGTGTGTGTGTGTGTGTGTGTGCGTGCGTTTGTTTAAACAGTTTGTCTATTGGAAGGAGTCAGTGCACTCGACAGTTACAGGTACTCGGTTAGCGGTAATTTTCACGCGCTTCGGGTGGGTTTATGTGATTACTGATCTTTTGATGTTACGCGGTTATATCGGTTGTGGCGACGGGAGTCACGTGATAAGACCTGCTAATGGAATTGAATCGACAGGCACTGTGAACATGAAAGAGACAGAGAGAGAGAGAGAGACAGAGAGAGAGAGAAGAACTAATAAAATAAAAGAAAATTATTGACCCAGAAAATCTGACCGGTAGGCTATAAAGTCTTCAACGCCAGCTAAAGCGGTTCTTATCAACGGCTAGTCAAATTCCTTGAAGGCAAGAGTCTACTTTGTCAAAGAGGTAAACAATCTAAAACTGATTCCGAATCATCAGGTTTCCCCGTCTAAAGATTCTAACGAGTCAGGTTGTCTCTGGAATAAGTACCTTCAAGACATCCTGTATCAGTTACTACAGTTCGCTAGCGTAACCAAGGGGAAAAGTTGTCTTGTAAGCAATACCGCACGAGTACTGTTTATTTGTGAGTTTGTGTGTGTGAATGTGTTTGAGTGCATGCTTATATATATATATGAAGAAAAAACGATCCTTTTCGTCTAAAGATCATATAACTGCAGTGTTCAAGTACTCACTTATTCAATTATATAATTAATGTTGTCTGTCAAAAAAAAAACAGTGTCAAGGATACGTAATTCTACAAAAAAAAACAAATGTTTCATGATCAGTGCATGTGTAAAAAAAAAAATGTTTCCTGAACAGTGGCTCTATACAGAAATAATTATATTGTCTAAACAGAAATTTGGACAGAAAGACCTGTTCTCTGAACAAGCACTCTTCCCTCCGTTTTTATTTTCTTTGTATACATAACGGTTTTTATTTTCTTTGTATACATAACGGTTTGAACAGATTTATGGCTTCTGAAATCTACTGACAGAATCAAACACCAGCAAACTGACAACTACTCACAGAATCAAACGCCAGCAAACTGACAACTACTCACAGAATCAAACGCCAGCAAACTGACAACTACTCACAGAATCAAACGCCAGCAAACTGACAACTACTCACAGAATCAAACGCCAGCAAACTGACAACTACTCACAGAATCAAAACCCACCTAACAGAAAACTATTTACAGAATCCAACAACACCAAACTGAAAACAAACGACACTGGCAAGCAAATAGTACACGTTCCCTTCTTCCACAGCACCCAGCTGTTCTCTCAGTAGTTCAGCCAGCTGTTCACTCAGTTGTTCACCCAGCCGTTCACTTAGCTCGGTCGTTTACTCAGCCGTTAACTCGATCGTTCACTTAATTGTTCGCTCATCTGTTCAGCCAACTGCTCAAGGCATATCAATTAAAAGATAGGCGGTCGCTATTTAAAAATATGAAATTACATTTCTGACAAAGTGTTGAAGCAATTTCTTTCGACAGAAACGGTATCTCTAAGACCATTAAGAAAAAATATCATATCAACAGAAAAACCTGTTATTGCTTACTTTTGAAAGAAAACGATGCATTCTCATTACTATTAAGCCATTTAACAAAAATAGGAAAAGACAACACGTTTAAGAAAAAAGAACTATTAATTTAATCTACTAACGCTTGATTGCCAGAGAAAGCAACACATTTTTAACCAGTGAACGAGTTTTCGTAAAGAAGTCGAGACATTTGTTATTAATGTCTATTTACAAAAGAAACAGAACATTAAACTATTTTAATGCCCGTTTAAATGGACAACTGAAAGCAACCCATGAAAATTTGGTATGGTATCCTCTAAATCATCTTTTTAAAGTCATATTACAAAGAAAAGTAATAAAATTTAACCCTTTAATATTTGATTAAGGAAAAGAAAATAACCGCGGCTATTTAATTTCCGAGCAGTTTTATTGTTCCTCCTTTTTTCTTTTGAACTAAACAACACGCGTGTTTCCCCTCGGTACACGCACGTTTTCCAAAACCTATGTTGAACAGAGTAGTAACTTTTAAAATGTTTAGCACAGAAATATAAACATTAACTTGCTGCCTTATCTGATAAGAGGATAATACCTTTATGTCACCCCATTACAAACAGGCACACACACACATGCATAAATTCCACGACATCCTATCAACACACGGACCACAGCAACAACACCTTGCGTCTTATGTTTCAGCATCTTTTGTCGTACTTTCTCCTTCCTTTCTTACAGAGCGTCAGGTAGACAGATAAACTTTCATCTGGACTTATCACTAGCGTCGGGAGTGATAGATTGTTGCGATAAAAAAATATAGAAGGAACACTTCTTTGGTTATTTTTATATGGCAAATTGCATAGCGTTGAAACACAAACAAATGAGTAAGAGATATGTTTGTCCTCCTTTCACCTCCCCACTCCTCCTGTCCTCCCTTTGCCACTCCATCTTTTTAAAATTAAGAATAATTTGTACAAGTCGGGAGATGGTGTTGTATTTAAGCATTCGGGAATGATCACCCAGTTTTCTTAGTTTCAGTGAGGTCTGGTACATTTTTATCACCAACTGTAAAATGCTTTGTATAAATTAATTTTTGCTTCAAGTGTACTCATCTGTAAAACACTAATGCAATATGGTTTTTTTTGGTTTTTTTGTCAAGTGTGCACAAATTGTAACACACTAATACAATACTTCGTTGTCAGGCGTGCACAAACTGTAAAAATACTTGTTACTTTGTTGTCAAGCGTGCACAAACTGTAACAATACTTGTTACTTTGTTGTCAAGCGTGCACAAACTGTAACAATACTTGTTACTTTGTTGTCAAGCGTGCACAAACTGTAACAATACTTGTTACTTCGTTGTCAAGCGTGCACATACTGAAGCACAAGTCTACAATACGTTGATTTTAATATTACACAAATCGTATGTAGACCACGGAAATAATTTTATCGGCCAGCAGCTCCTTAAAACTAAGAATAATTCAAGGCACTCTCCCGTCCTCCTCAGAAAGTTCTTTTGGACTAACACTAGGCTCAAGTCTGGACTTGCTTCTGGACTTAATTTGGATTTAACGTCCTGTTCCACCAAGACGTGATTTTACAGTCGGATGCATAGTATCTAGGGAGAATGTATGTTGCAAAATTTTAATAAAGAAGACACCATGGGAGAGAGTTGAAAACCCGGGCTCTTAGTATTAAGGGAGACTAAAGATTCTCTCTCCTTCTTTTCTCTTTCTGTCATTCTCTGTATCTCTATTTTCTCATGCTTTTTATTATTTTATCATTCTAATTCAGTCTTTCCTATTTTTTCTATTCACTTCACCTTACTTATCTCTCCCATTCTCTCTCTCTCTCTCTCTCTCTCTCTCTCTTTCTCATTTCCATCTTTTCTCTCATTCTGTATCTCTCTCACTTTCTCTCTCCAATTCTCTGTTTCTCTTATTCTCTCCGTCTTTACTCATTCACATATTCTCTCTGTTTCTCTTATTCTCTCCGTCTTTACTCATTCGCATATTCTCTCATATTCTGTATGTATATCTTTCGGTCTCTGTCATACGCTCTTTTTGTCTGTCTCTCTTAGTTTGTCGTTATCTATCTCTACTTGTTCTCTCTTTTTCTTTTTCTGTTCCATCTATTCTCATACGCCCAAGCTGCCACTCTACAGTGGGATACTTTCTCTATCCCTTAATCTTTTAACTTGACGCGCACAAAGCACGCTGGATGTATTGCACTCTCTTTTATATAGCCATCATAAAAGGTCAAAAGTCATTATTGCACGTGTTCGAGGGAGACAAGAAATCAAGAGCAAAACCGTATGTAATATACAGTGCACTGCATACAGAAATCGTATACACAGTGCACCACATACAGAAGATTGTGGGGTCGGTCAGGTGTAAGTAGATTTAGCACGTGACGTGTGGTACTGAATGTGCTTTGACTAGTCTTTATACGTGACATACGGCTTTGAATGTGAGATTTGTAAAGTATGACTAGTCTTTTCTCGTGATCTATATTAAGTCAGCCAGGTATGACTAGTCTTTTCTCGTGATCTATATTAAGTCAGCCAGGTATGACTATGTCTTTATTCAGCTTCATTATAAGGCCGAACATGTAAGGCTAACCATTTCTCAATGCACACTTCATGAATGTAAATGTGAGGACGCGTACGTTATATCTAGCTTTGCTCGTGACCTGTTGTAATAAATGCGAGGACACGTTATATCTAGTTTTACTCGTGACCTGTTGTAATAAATGTAAAGATACGTTATATCTAGTTTTACTCGTGACCTGTTGTAATAAATGCAAAGATACGTTATATCTAGTTTTACTCGTGACCTGTTGTAATAAATACAACGATACGTTATATCTAGTTTTACTCGTGACCTGTTGTAGTTAATAGAATGGATTATGAGGTTAGTGAGATAGTTTTTCTCATAACCTGTCTGAAGTTATAACATTTTTGTTTCTGGTTGCCTCGCCTCAGAGGCTCGACAATTAGTTTTCTGGAAATGTTGCGCATTTTTTATTTTGCATCTTCGACTTAAACTGTTGTATGAGCATACCAAATCTCTTGGTTCTTATGTGTACTCTTCAACTTACTTGCTCTAAACGAAAGAACAATTATATCTCCTTTTCTGTCATTTTTCATTTAAAATCTGTCATAATTGCTTCCTTCTATGCTTGCTAGTGTCTTGCCCTGCAGTAGCAATGGACTTTAGGCTCGCACCAATTTGTTTCACATACTTGGTACGTCAGTAAAGATTGCCAAACATAAATATTTCGATCTTTCAGGGTACTATAGGAGGAATGTCGTGAATAGTTCAAGTTCATTATACACACCAATGCGATTCTAACTGATACACGCCCGACACAACAGGACATGAATATAAATATGCATTTATGATACATGATGGCTACGAGATGACGTCATTTCTTCGACCTACAAATAACGAGGTAATGATTCCTATCATTGTCAGGAAATTGTCTCTTCTTTTACATTCCTATAAAAAAAAACAAAAAAAAAACAAGTTAAATTACTTCAACATTTCAAAACAGGTTATTTCTATCTTTTGTTTCAACCATGATTTCTTTTGAACAAATTAAATTACTTTTAACACTTCAAAACAGATTATTCCTATCTTCTGGTCCAGGCATGCTTTTTTGGAACAAGTTACATCAATTCTGACACTTCAAAACAGGTTATCTACTGTTTCAGCCATGCTTCTTTGCAACAACTTACTTCAATTCTGACACTTTAAAACAGGTTATCTACTGTTTCAGCCATGCTTCTTTGCAACAACTTACTTCAATTCTGACACTTCAAAACAGGTTATCTACTGTTTCAGCCATGCTTCTTTGCAACAACTTACTCAATTCTGACACTTTAAAACAGGTTATCTACTGTTTCAGCCATGCTTCTTTTCAACAACTTACTTCAATTCTGTCTCTTCAAAACAAGTATGCCTATCGTCAGTTTGAACCAATCTTCTTTAGAACAAGTTAAATGAATTCTAACACTTCAAAACAGGTTATTCCTGTTATTCCATGCTTCTCTGGAACAAGTTAAATAAATTTTTGCACTTTCTAAATAGGTCAGTGATCTTTTCAGTGGCGGGAAACACGTTTGTCTCTTATCCTTCTCTAGTTGCAAAAGACCAGCTGTCTCAAAAGTACAGGAAAACATTGAGTCTCAGTGTCTGAACTAAATCATCATAATCTTTTCAGTTTTTCAGTAAATTTTCAGTTATCGCGCCTTTATGGCTGCCCTTATGAAAGTTGTTAATAACCTTTCTGATATGGCTGATAGGAGGATTCTCTCACTACTCTGTTTATCTGCGACATTTGACACAGTCGACCGACCACGAGACGCTGCTGCAATGTCTCCACTTCTATTTGACATCATTGCTGCTGCTTTAGTCTTGGTTTAAATGATATGTCTGAAATAAAAGTGAATTCAGTTAACATTCCATCTAGCCCAGACAATCTTTGTTATTGTGTTCAGCGTCCATGTTCCCAGAACATTTATTTTTATTATATATGCACTAGTCCCTGTGATTTAAGTTGCCATCCGGTATCGAGTATTCATTTCATTCCCTTTAGTTTAGTTTTGTTATAGGGTATTCCCTTTAGTTTATTTTTGTTATAGGGTATTCCCTTTAGTTTATTTTTGTTACAGGGTATTCCTTTAAATTTCGTGCATAAGTATTTTGTTTAGAGACCTTGCATATTTTACATGCATTTATGGTAGACTAAGAGCTTGTCTAAACTAATTTATTATTATCATCATCTTATCGAGAGTAAGGAGAGCTACAAACAAATGTAATTCATCACGTAAATGTAAAGTTATAATATATGTACACGGATTAAATTAAGTAAATTTAGTTTCTTGGTCCTATATAATATGTAAAATTTAAAGGAAATACAGATAAAATTAAGTAAACATTCGTTTCTTGGTCGTATGTAAAAGGATAATATTAAGTAAAGTGAGTTTCTTCGGTCGTATGTAACATGAATAAAAGGGTTTCGGTCTGGGAAAGTGGGCATAAGACAGGCCTAAGTCCAAACTCCGGCCTGCGGACCAATTGCGGCCCGTGTTCAAATTTCCATCAGCTCGCAACCTCTGTCATCAAATCTAGTCAAGCATGGGATTTTCCCGTAAATTTACGTTTTCCCATAAATTCGATTAAATATTCGAACCCAACAAATTTTCACCTCACCAAATCTGGCCCTCTTTGCAAAAGGTTTGGACACCCCTGGTCTAAGAGAAAGAAGAGGGATGGGTGGAGCAAGAAACTGACGCGATAGGAAACGAAAGGTGGAAAACTAAATCAGTTTCCACAAAATTGAAATCAATAAAGGAAAACATTTATGTTTAATGTTTTCTAGAATCACGTATATGCTCTGTCACTGTCTCTACCTCTCTCTCACACACACAAAAAATACCTGATTCAACAACAAAAATATCTACACACAAAATATACCTGATTCAACAACAAAAATATCTACACACAAAATATACCTGATTCAACAAGAAAAATATCTACATTGAATCCAAAATAATAAAAGATAACGTTTACGTTGTAGTTAACTTTTAATTAGAAACTATCACCAGCTTGAATGAAAGACTTTTTCTGTAGAAATGTACGTACTCTAGACATCTCGTTATTCTCTTTGCACTTATTGTTTGTATTTTGTCTTGCTGAATATATATTTAACACTTTATATCTCTTTATCTGACTCTTCGACTAACTGTCTTTTTAGTTATTTTTATATTTGTTTGTAACTGGATCGACTCTTTATGATGATTTTGTTTTTATTTGTCTGTTTATCTAATTGTTCGACTACCTGTCTCTTTGATTATTTTTTTTTATGTTTCGCTGTTTATCTAACTGTTCGACTAACTTCTTTCTGATTATTTTTTTTATAACTGCCTGTTTACATATACCTGTCATTTTCCCCCGTTTACATTTAAACCGCAATCGACACTAAGAAGAGCAGACGATAATACTGACAAAATTAATCTATTTGTACTTCATGCCGCATCACGCCACTTTGTGTTCTCGTGAATTCAGTGGCTGGGGAAAGCTTAATGTGCTACTTAACAGATGTTGAAAACAAAAGTTACTGCGATAGACAGAATTCATTGGAAGGAACGCATTGCTAATACCGGTAATGAAGAAAGGGGTCACGTGACACGAGGCCAGAATTTTGGTTACAGAGATATCTCTTGCTCCCATGCAACTCTTGGACCCAGAAAAGGTGGAATTCGAAAGGAAACCCGATTTTCTTTCTTTCTTTCTTTTCCCCAGACTTAAATGACTTGTGGAGTAGGTCTAGAAATGTCAATGTTTTTAACGCGTCTGATTTAATGGGGCACAACCTTCTGCAGACGATAAACCTTACGAACGAGGACTGGTTTTGGAACGAGGACTTATTGCAAATAATAAACGTCACAATCTGCTAAGATGTAGATTTCAAAAACTGTCAAATATTTCAAACGAAATTAAACGATTTATTGGTGCAGTAATTCAAATGAAAGACTATCTAATGAGATTTGTTCGTAGTAGTGTGCTTGAGGAAAATTTAGTGTTCAACAAATGATACAAACAGCTTTTGTTTCTAGAATACGTAAGCTGAAGAGTACACATAAAAATGAAGAGGCAAATACGATCAACTTAAGAAACAAAAGAGTTGAAGTCGAAGTTACAAAATTAAAAAATGCATATTTCCAGACTTGTCGAACCGCCTGTGAGGAGAATCAACCGGAATCTGGAATTGTACTACTAGCTCCAGACAGGTTATGAGCAAAACTACCTGACTGAACTCATAATTCACGCTATAGGTAAACACTAGATATACTGTCAAAAGAAATTAACAACCGGTTATACTTTGAATTGAAGTGAAATTATATAATTTGTTTTTACGGAAAGCATTTCTTATGCAATAAAGTTGTCAACATTTGAAAGTGAGAACCAGGCACAAATCCCAGGCACTCCCGGCTTCCAATGCGGTTTTGCAGATGTCACAAATAAGATGTACATTCTAGCTGTATACGGGATTGCACTTAAAGTCGCGAATAATTTACACAGTCTAACTGTATACGGCCCTGCACTTAAGTCACAAATAAGATGTACATTTTTGCACTGTAAGGCCTTGCACTGAAGTCATGAATAAAATGTATATTCTAGCACTATGCGGTCCTAAACTTAAGTCACGAATAACGTACATTTAAGCACTATTCGGTCTTGCACTTAAATCACACATAAGATTATCTTGAACAGCAGAGATAGCTGCAGGTACCGGGCCACCCAAATACGATAACCAGCTTCCAGTTATAGCAATGTCGGTGTTTGCCTGTTAATAACGTTATCGAGTATTGGATACAGAGATATACAGTCAAGCAGTTAGGTAAGTGGAAAGATAGACGGCCACGGAGTCAAATAAGTAACATTGTATGAAGGATAGGGTAGGGTTACATAAGCATGAGAGATAAGGCACATAAGCTTGAGAGATAGACAGTCAGCCTGATGAGTACATTGTAATGATTGAATGAGGGATAGAGATGCAACAACTGGCAGACAGAGAAGTTGACTTGAATATAGACAATCAGATGCACAGATATATAGTTGTTTGTAGACAATCAGGTAGACAAACATATAGTTTGTAGACAATTAGATGTACAGATATGTAGTTGTTTGTAGACAATTAAATACACAGGCATATAGTTGTTTGTAGACAATCAGGTACACAAACATATAGTTTGTAGACAATTTAATTTTGTAACTTCGACTTCAACTCTTTTGTTTCTTAAGTTGATCGTATTTGCCTCTTCATTTTTATGTGTACTCTTCAGCTTACGTATTCTAGAAACAAAAGCTGTTTGTATCGTTTGTTGAACACTAAATTTTCCTCAAGCACACTACTACGAACAAATCTCATTAGATAGTCTTTCATTTGAATTATTGCACCAATAAATGTAGTGCTTGTTTTTTGTTTTTTTTCTGATAGTGTATACACGCGTAGGTGTCTCATGTCGTTGTCCCTTGTGCTAAACAGTGTGCGGGGTTTAGTTTTATTTGAAGGCATACTCACCGGATGCATGGCGGATTGTTTTAGTTGTTTTTTTTTTTTTTTTTAGAATATGCATATATAACGGTGTTGTTAGTGATGTAATATGGGAACCATTCTTTGAAAAATATATGTCAGCTATCGTTTTGGATCTCAAACACACCCATATCCACTTGATCTTTAATTGCAAGTTGTCCTTCGAAAATCCATCATCTGGCCATTGTAACTTTATGAAACTTTAACGTGTTTCTGTGTGAAGTTCAATTAGTTATAGTTCATTGTGCTTAATTCTGAACTGTTGACGTGTTTCTGTGTATGTTCAGATAATTATAGTTCACTGTGCTTAATTCTGAACTGTTGACGTGTTTCTGTGTGTGTTCAGATAATTATAGTTCACTGAGCTTACGTCCTCTTGCTTGCGGCGAGAACGACGTTGTTTTTGTAGACATGTAACACGTTATTTTACTAGTATGTTGTGACAAGCGAGTATGACTTTCTTCCCTTGAAGAGAGTAATCTTTCAATATGATCTCTGCTTTTTCCTTCTGCCAAATCGATCTTTGAGTCTTAGATCACGCAGGTAGTCGGAAACAGGGCCTGTCCGAAAGCCAGGCCAGGGAGCAGGGCTTGCCAAAGCTGAAGGCAGTATCGGAGACCCCATGCGCTAGGGACTAAACTGCTAAGCCGCCAGAAACTCCAGCCATTTCTCCTCCCCACCTGGTATTCATTTGTAATGGGATAGCACAAAGAAACCCACCGCTGACCAATCGGCATGCTTACCGGACTTCCTGCCAACGACTCACACCCCCACCCACTCACGTCTGCTAGAGGAAAGGGGCAGAACTCGAACAATATTAGCTACTAATGTTTGGCTGTTTATAGATATATATAAAATATACTACAGTATTGGTATAACTATTCATTATTGGCCCTATTTAAGAGAATACATTATTTCCTGATTATATATCAGTCTCTTAAATTGTAATTGTGGAATATTTTGGTACATTCGCAGATGTAATGGAGTGTTTACATTTGCCGAGTTTCGACAGATGTTAGGTACTAGTCACATGTGTCCCTTAATATTTTGTCGAAATACGCTTTGTAGTAGTCTTATGTGTCTCTTAATGTGTTGTCGACTGATACACACACAGACACACACATACACAACACAGCACACACACAACAAAACACACACACACAACACAGCACACACACAACACAACACACACAACACGCACACACATACCTTTCTTTGTGCCGCGTTATCATCTTGTCTGTGAATCTTACATATATATATGCCTGTTACGAAGACATGTACGCACACTCTGTATATGTTGAGCGATAACGCCCTCGTGAAAACACGTCGTTTTGAATTCACAAAAAAAAGATGTCAAACCAGAACATATAATCATTTTAAATCTATACGCTTTCATTGCTCGACCTGTTTTCTAATGAGTGAATCCCATTAGCGTTTAAATTAGTGACGGTTTCATATAGCATAATTACGCTCTCTCTCGCTCTCTCTCGTTCTCTCTCTCTCTCTCTCTCTCTCTCTCTCTCTCTCTCTCTCTCTCTCTTAATTTATTAAAAACTGAAAGTAGATTAAGGATATGATGATTTGCTATGCATGCGTTTGTGAACAGAAAAAGAGATGCCCTGGCGAAAGAAACCCAATCAATATTGTCAGTTTTAGTCCATGTCGTATGGAGGCTGTTGTCTATACATTGTACCATGCGTGTACAAGTACATGCATCGATGCAAACTGATTTATGAGTTTATTAAAGTCAATATTAATTAAATGCTCGTTATCAGCCAGCCATTCTTAACGCCCCAAACCTGCAAGTTAAACCCAACCTATTTCATTCATTAACAGTCAGGTCACAGTAATGATTTACTTCATCCGGCAACGATATGTATGGGCAACTAGTCAGAACAGTTCAAGTCAATGGTAAACTCATTCTAACCAACGCCGACTAAAGTACATGTAAATATACAACCAATTCAAGTTCAGACTAAAAATAACCTCAGTCTATCACGGCACCGATTTTAGTATACGAACACCTACAGACATCTACTATAGACAACTAGGTACACTTAGATCTAACAATAGCCTCATTCTAATCTGGCTCTGTCTGCAGTATGTCTATAGACAACCAGGTACACTTAGTCTTACAAGAGCCTCATTAAAATCTGGCTCTGTCTGCAGTATGTTTATAGACACGGCGTTGTCTTTAGCATTTATATACAGGCTGGCCCAAAAGTAGGTTTACAGTTATCACGTAGACTATTTATTTGAAAATTCGACACTAGAACAGCGAGAAATTCGTTATACCTGTTAACATAAACATAAACATAAACAATTTAATCTCTCAGATGCTCAAAATGTCCTCCTTCAACATTGTTTTATATTGGTATTACTAAGCAAGTAACTTCAACCATATAAAAGGTAGTTTAATAACTGTAAACCTACTTTTGGGCCACCCTATATAGAGAGAAGCTACTGTAGACAACTTAATTAAGTTAGGCCCCATGATAATTTGAATCTAGCCGGCGTACTGATACCCGCGGGCGACAGACCGCATTTACTTTTAGCCACTGATGCTTAAAACTCCCACTCTTTGCAAATATTTGCAGGTAGCCCACACCCTTGGTTGATTTGCACACCGATCGCCCGAAGAGGGATCTGGGAACTAACTAGGACGATTAAGTTTGGAATAAGATGGATTTTACAATCCATTATATCACGGCCAGTGCAGGAGTTAACTTGTACGGTGTGGCCTAAACAGTTCTGGCAGGATTTAATTGCGATTTGTGGTCTAAGCAGTTCTAGCAGGAGTTATTAGTGCCGTATGGCCTAAACTGTTTTCTACAGTTATTGAGGACTGACTTTGTGGAAGGGTTCTATTGTTCGTTGTGACCATTGATGTCTTGACTTCTCATCGATTGACTTACTTATAAGCTTTTAGGTCAATGCATCTGGCGTCTTAATTTGGAACAATCGGTCCACTAATGCAATACACCAATAGCATGTTATTTCACAGCGACAGTGCTAATGACGTAATACATCAATAGCATGTTATTTCACAGTGACAGTGCTACAGACGTAATACACCAATAGCATGTTATTTCACAGTGACAGTGCTACAGACGTAATACACCAATAGCATGTTATTTCACAGTGACAGTGCTACAGACGTAATACACCAATAGCATGTTATTTCACAGTGACAGTGCTACTGACGTAATACACCAATAGCATGTTATTTCACAGTGACAGTGCTACTGACGTAATACACCAATAGCATGTTATTTCACAGTGACAGTGCTACAGACGTAATACACCAATAGCATGTTATTTCACAGTGACAGTGCTACAGACGTAATACACCAATAGCATGCTATTTCACAGTGACAGTGCTACAGACGTAATACACCAATAGCATGTTATTTCACAGCGATAGAGCGACTAGAGCTATGAGACCCCGAAACACGTTATTTGAACACCAGCCAATACCCTGGTATTTCACAGAGGCAAAGCTGCTAATATGTTGGAACCGAAACCGACAAAATGTTATTTTAGAGTGACAATGTTGCTAGTTCTTAGAGACTAATAGCATGCAATTTCAGGGCGACAAATAGTTTCTAGTACATTGGGGCCATTAACTTGTTAGAGAAACAGTGAGTTGTACAATTGGACCATTAACTTGTTATATCAAAAGACAGTGTGTTAGTGGTACATGTGTGCCTCGATATAACGAGGGTCCAAAACTTTCCACCGCATTATAGCGAAGGATCCTTTCTGTCACGTATAAGCAACCCGAAGCAGGAGGTGCATGTACAATGTACCGAACACTTATACTGTACAAAGATTAGGCTTGGTCGGTTGCAAGCCAAGCTAGTTGATTTGATACAGTTCTGTTAACTCTGTACCTGTAATTTGAAGAGGCTGGACAGTAAGAAATAAATGGGGTCCACAGGCTGTCGCGTTGTCTGTGGGTCCGTGATATATTGAGGCACCTGTGTACAATGGAACCATTATCATGAAGGGCTATGTTAATTATCGATCTTGGCGAAATTATCATCTCTAGCATAATCTACAACGAGCACAACAAACAAAACCCTAAGACAATGGTAACGTACCAAGTATTATGTTAACAAATTAAACGCTAACAAAGCAATTCTCGATTGCACTTAATGTTAACAAATTAAACGCTAACAAAGCAATTCTCGATTGCACTTAATGTTAACAAATTAAACGCTAACAAAGCAATTCTCGATTGCACTCAATTAACAAATTAATTGCCTACAAAGCAATTCTCGATTGCACTCAATGTTAACAAATTAAATGATAAAAGCAATTCTTGATTTGCACTCAATGTTAACAAATTAAATGATAAAACCAATTCTTGATTTGCACTCAATGTTAACAAATTAAATGATAAAAGCAATTCTCGATTGCACTCAATGTTAACAAATTAAACGCTAACAAAGCAATTTTCGATTGCACTCAATGTTAACAAATTAAACGCTAACAAAGCAATTCTCGATTGCACTCAATGTTAACAAATTAAATGCTAAAAGCAATTCTTGATTTGCACTCAATGTTAAATCAAATGCTAAAAGCAATTCTTGATTTGCACTCAATGGTAACAAATTAATTGCCTACAAAGCAATTCTCGATTGCACTCAGTGTTAACAAATTAAATGCTAAAAGCAATTCTTGATTTGCACTCAAATATATTATGATGGACATTATATTTGGATACATGAACAATCATTTAATATTGGACTACTAGATGGTAATTCTTCTGTTGATTTTAACCCTATGCCTTTAACACCCAACTTTAACTTTATCTTGATAGATGGACACACACACACACGCACGCGCGCGCGCACACACACACACACACACACACACACACACACACACACACACACACAATCCGCCCGTGATGATTTGCACGACAAATATATTAACCAAGCGAGAGACCTGTAGACTGGTAGATAGATGGCAGGAAGCGTTAGCAAAAGAAAAATGATGCCGGGCTCTCGGACCGTAAATCTGCTCGAGGCTGGCAGAACCCTTGAACGTGCTAAACACGTGCTAATGGTCCATGCACGTTCGCGTGTGTGTGTGAGAGAGAGAGAGAGAGAGAGAGAGAGAGAGAGAAAGGTGAGAGAGAGAGAGGAAGAGGGAGGGAGCTCACGCGCGTTATGTGCACCGACAGTTCCTGAGCGGTTGTACATCGTTTGTGTTTTTATGTTTTCTTCCCAAATCCCATGTAGAGCAAGCAGTCAGATGTTTTGCCCCCCCCCCCCCTTCCCCGCAAAGAAAATGTGCGGTCAGGTACTCGTGTTTCCGTTAGAGAAACATGCAAAGTAAACCGGGTAAATCAAGACAGTGTACAGGTGTGTTTGAAGCATTAAATGCCCTTTTCTTCCTACGGTTTTTCATTTTCCCAAAGGTACAATACATAATTAGTATCGTAGATGGCTGATGGGTGGTGCGAGTTGACCTGTTAGTTATGATCTCCATTGGAAGTTGAGATGAGACATGAGTGATGGGAGTTGAGATGAGACGTGTGATGAGCGTTGATAATTATGAGACAAGCGTGATGGTAGTTTAGATGAGACAAATGTGATGAAAGGGAAGTAGAGATGAGAAAAGTGTGATGGAAGTAGAGATCAGACGAATACGATGGAAGCTGAGATGAGACAAATGCGATGAGGGCTTCCTTACTGTCTGATGCCAACCAGGACAGGAATTACGAGTCATTGCCCATTGTGACGTAAAGCAGCAAGGCGCCATGACGTCACTTATGAGGTGCTTTACGAACACGCTGAATCGTTACAGTGCAGCTTCGCGTGACGTAATTACTCGTTTACATTTCTTACTTTAATTTTATGATCAAAGACCGTGTTATCGTGCAGTATAATCTTTAAGATATCTCATATCACTTCTGGAACCAGACTTTTTTCTCGTTAGAATCAGAGTTTAAAACTAAAGTTTGAACCCCCAGCCCTCTCTCTCTCTCACAAACACACACACGCACACACACAAAGCAAACACAAACACAAACTTACATATAAGCACATGGACACACCAAGACATGCACATACACGCACACACAGTCATACACAAACAATGTATTTCCATCATTGTTATCTTTATTTATTGCACTTTATATGAAGATTTTGTTTGTATTTAGTTTTTTTTCACATGATAGACGGACCGTGTTTCTGCAGGTATTGTACGTGTTTGAGCGCACAAGAGTGTGTATGCGTTCACACACACACACACACACACACACACACACACACACACACACACACCACCATGCACTGCGTCCAGTGATTTCACTTAACAGCAGAACTTATATAATCTGTGAGATAGACAAGGTCGCTTATATAAAAATTAAAAATTTTCATAGTTAACTGTTAACTGACTTATCAGTTCTCGCTGCTTGGAGTCGGCTTCGTGGTGTGCATCGCTTGTCAGTGTAATGGTATTCTAACTGGCACTAGAACAGCGCTTACAGTCTGACTTCTGCCTCCTACTGGCGCCCTGGATTCGCAGACTGCTGACATGATAAGTGGTTACTGCAGTGGGCTGCTCAGTCAGAAGACGTCGAATTTTATTATCGCCTTGTCTAAGCTAAGTGCACTGTTTGTCGGAAAGTGGACACGAGAACTGGAAATTTGTGGGGAAAATCTCACTTTAAAATCTTGATAAAAAGTGCGGATCATAAAACCGAAAGAGAAAAATTAGTCCTCTCGTGGCACTTTTGGACATGGCCCGTGCATGTTTCGACCCTTCTGTGTCACGTACTCTGTGTGTCACGAACCCCTTCCTTTCTTCAAACCCGCCATTTAAAATCAAATACTTATAAAGCATTTCCATTGTTGGAAACCACTTCAAAGTGACCATAGGCAGCTCGCTGAATACCTCAGACCTGTTTTACTGCACGCGTGATTGTTGCAGAACTCCGCTAAAGTTTAACCACCTGGCTCATCTTTCCCTACAACGTATTGTATCGAGATCAGGACGAACGGCTACTGCCGCTCACGACCTCCAGGAGAAGGCTGCACTAGAATCGAGAACCGTCAAGAGCACTTCTGGTCGCAACCCCTATTGATGTCAACATTTAGGGAACAATTGACGGCAACCGTAAATCTGGCCCAGAGTGGTAGGTGCGAAGAAGCCCTAATCTCCGGAAGTATCGTTCTTTGGAGATCAGCCCTAGATGGAAATCTCCTGGGGTTTTGTGTTTATGTTTTGTCTTATATAGATACGCTGGGGTTTTATGTTTATGCTTTGTCTTATATAGATACGCTGTTTAAAGATCTCAACTGATTGAACATCTCAAGTTCCTTTCTGAAACAGATGCGTGACTTTATGTCTTAAGTTACGGGTTCATCGTCCGCTCGTGATAAATTAAAAAAAAAAAACAAATAAAAGGATCCTCTCCTTTCCACAAAGCAACCAGCCACTCTTACTCACAGAATCCCCTTATTGCCTTCATGGACCGAGCAGAATTCAGAAACCCGTGCTCTTCAAAACTTGGTAAATCGTCAGTAAGTGTTTCCTTGTATAAGTAGCTTTCGACTGACATCCTAAACTGTTTTAAGCTATGGCTTCACTCTTCTCAGCCACTCTTATGCCTGGCCTAAAAAATTGTTTTAACTTGACAGAACTCTGGCAAGCCCTTTGTTTTCTTTATGCAACTTGCATATATACACATGCCCGCGGACAGTCATACATGCACGCACACACGCACACAACGTTATACTTACATTCACGAATGCCATAAAAACTCATACACGAACACACGTACACAGTGTTATACGTATATGCATACAGGTACACAGTCCGTATATGCACGCACACATACAGAATCTCACAATTATGCATACATGCGCACATAGGCACATCTAAACAAATTTCACACATACTCGCCTAGTTCGTGTATGTGCACTGAATGCTATGCATACACATTATACAAACACGTTTACACATATAGCAGTTTTCATACATGCGTACAAACACAGTGTCATACAAGCACGCTTCCGCATATAGTGTCTTAACACGCTTATACATAGTGTCATGCATACACGCTTACACATGCAGTGCCATAACACGTTTGCACATATAGTGTCATACATACACGCTTACACATACAGTGTCCTTCATATATTTACACATACGTGTGGCGGAGTAAATTTGCATATCCTTATTTCTATACTCACTAATTATATCTTTGTTGCCAAGGTTAACGTGACCCGGCCTTGGGAACTTCTTATGATGATAATTTTTGAGTAAACAAATGAGGTGGAGAATGTGCTAGAAACTTACTATGTAATGTAAACCAGTTTTAGGTGGAAGAGTAGTTTTCATTACCCAATGGTTAAGATTTACAAGAACGAGACTAGCCAATGGGCTGAGGTCAAAAGTTTGCCTTTGAAAGGGAATGTATTTTCTAATCACTTTGAATTTGGTGTGGCAGAGTCCGGTAACACAAGCTTGCCATTAGTTTAATGGTGAGTTAACTGACTGAGTGAGAGGGAATGGACTTAGAAATATTTCGTGCATTTTAGTATTGATCTGTTATACTTGCATTTTACAAAGAGATGTATTACGTGAGTGGATTATTGTTCCTACAAATTGTGAACTATGATGCTTGTATGTAGTATGCTAAAGACATTGTTTTTTTTAGTGAACCATTCATAAACAATTATGTTGTATTTATTATGCTGTATGCATGCACCAGGTTAATAAATACTGTTGCAGGAAACTGTAATTTGAGACTTGAATAAAAGAAAGGAGTTAGAGATTAAAAAGTTGGAAACTTAGCATTTGTTGCCTGATTATATTTTACAGGAAGAAGCAGCTTTTTCTTGTCTTAGCTGATCTCCCATTTACTGATTTATAAACCGCTAAAACTGTGGTAGATTCAAAAAGTCTCTATCCCCAGTGGCAAAAGTATGCTCTTGGAATTTCTGGTTCAAGGAAGTTACTGGAAATTGCTACATTGTTGTTCTGCTTGAGGGAACTAATATGGCGGAGCGCCCAGATTAGCCTCAGGAGAATAGTGGCTCATCAGTATTCAACAGCATGTAAGAGGACATGTGAAACTGACAATTCTATTGTGATAATGAACTCGTGACTGTTAAGAGAGCAAGAAAAATATTATTGTAGCAATTGTCTAGACAAGGTTATGTATAAACCATTATTTCTATAAGTTCTATAACTCCATTTCTGTTCTCTGAGTGATGAAGATATAGATTCAGTATATCTATGTCATTACTCGAGCTACTATGATACAGATATTGCACATCATTACTCAGTGACTACAATACAGCAGCAGTCTATATCATTACTCCAGCGACTATAATACAGACACAGTCTATACTTCAGCGACTATATATAATACAGACAGTCTATACTCTATAATCTATATCATTACTCGAGTGGCTACGATCGGTTGACGTCTAACTGTTAAGTGAAGCAAATTGTGCTTTTCATGATTTGTCGGCAGTACCCCGCCCCATTTTCCCCCCCCCTTCCTTCTGACCGTATGGTGATCTACCTCAGATTCCCCCCCCCTCCACTCCAGCCCCCCCACACACACACACACCATCCCGACTTACTAACGCCTGCCCGAAGTTGTCAAAGGTCAAGAGATTGAATGTTCGGTAGTACTCAAGTGCAGCGAGTCCTGGGGATGGTTATAAATTCCAGACCTCGGAATGTCAAGGGGGATAACCAGTGATCTGTGTGACACGTTCATTATCGTTCTTTACACTTTCCTCTCCACTACCACCCCCGCCATCTTGTTCGAAATAAAACACTGTTGTTAGGTTTCTCAGTGACATCCATATTAGTCCGTACCATGCACGCACCATCACCTTCTCCCGTACACTCTCCTTAGTCGAACATAACCTCTCGTAAACTTGTTTCAAAGTTTTAGTGAATGGTTGTTCGTAAACTTGTTTCAAAGTTTGAGTGAATGTTTGTTCGTAAACTTGTTTCAAAGTTTGAGTGAATGTTTGTTCGTAAACTTGTTTCAAAGTTTGAGTGAATGTGTTTGCTCGTTTTGTTCCATTCTTAGAAGTATGTTATTTTAGGGCAAAACTGTAGGCTTTTATTGGTTTCTGTTGGAAAGTATTGGTTTCGCAATTTGATCGACACCAGTACTTATGATTTCAATCAGTGATATCGACATCAGGGAGTATTTTAAATGTAAATCCAAACATCTTTATGCAACATCTATATGTGTTTTTATGTCAGTAGAATTGTTTTCAATTTGATTCTTAATGCTATATTCATCTGCCTGTCCTCTATTCCTTCCTTTTTAATTTTTTTTTTTAATTTAGATTGTGACGAAGTTTTCCAACAAGGAGGGATGCAATTTCAGGGAGATTACTACATCATGATCAAGCCGTTCGGAGTTGCGCGCCCCTTCAAAGTGCTGTGCAAGATGTTTAATAACTCTGGTAAGAGCCTGCTATTATGTTATGATATGTGGTTCTACCAGTTCTTACAAGCTACTTTTTTCACACGTCCATTATGTGATCACTGCTACCGTTTACAGGACACGTTTGAGATGAGTCTGGTATCTGATGGTATAATTATAAGTGGAATTCTTGCCAGTCTCTAAAACTAAAGTAAATGTGCCTTTACATACAGCAACTGCTTTGTGGGTTTTTCATTTAATGTTTACTTATTGTATACTTTGTTTATGTGTTTTCATTTAATGTTTACTTACTGTATATTCTATGTGTTTTCATTTAATGTTTACTTACTGTATACTTTGTGTGTTTTTCATTTAATGTTTACTAACTGTATACTTTGTGTCTTTTCATTTAATGTTTACTTACTGTATACTCTGTGTGTTTTCATTTAATGTTTACTTACTGTATACTTTGTGTGTTTTTCATGTACATAGTTACTTACTGCATCCTTTGTGTGGTAGCCTATTCATTTAATGTTTACATACTTCATGCTTTTGTGTTGTTCATTTAATTTATATGCTCCATTCTTTGTTTGTTTTTAATTTTACATACTGCATGCTTTGTGTGTTGTTCATTTAAGGTTTATATATTGCACGCTTTTTATGTTGTTTATTTAATGTTTGTATACTGCAAACTTTGTGAGTTTTTCATCTAATGTTTACTTACTGTGTACTTTGTGTACAGTTCATTTAAATGTTTACATATTGCATGTTTTGTGTTCATTTACATGTGTTGACTTTCCAGTCTTTTGAAAAAGCTAAACAGAATCAGTGCAAACACACCCAGTTGCAACAAGCATGCCTCCCCACCACCACCACCACCACTATGTGATTATGCCTTTGTATGTGATTATGTGTCCTTTTGTGATTATTGTCATTATGTGTCAGTGGATGGTTATTTTTGAATATATTTTGTGTGTGTAATGTATGATTTTGTGTTCATGCATGTGATTATGAGTCTCTGCATGTCACCTTGTAACTCTGTATCTTGAGTGTGTAATTATGTATCAGTTAATGAATATGGATCCATGTATGTGATTATATGTGTCTCTGTATGTATGATTATGTGGTTATGTGGCATTGAGTCTGTGTATAATTATGTATTCGTATTTGTAATACCTTGTCTTGTGTGATTGGATTTGTTCAAATGTGTGATTTTATGTCCCATGTTTATGTGAGTATTTATTTTTTGCCTGTTTGTTGATGTGCCATATGTGACTGTTAACATGTGTCCATGTGTGGTTATCTACAGGATATGACTATATCTGTGATGCTATTATTTTGCATAGGATCCTAAGACTAAGAGATAAATAACATTATTGATTGATTATCTGCAGTCTATACAGAAAAATAATACCTGCAGTCTACTTAAAATGACAATATAATATTTTTGGCATGATTACTTGCAGTATATTCCAAGAAATAATGTCATATGATAAACATGGTTGCCTTCAATCAATTAAAAAGAAATACATGTAATGCAATATGATCGACATAGTTACATCTTGTCTCTTCCAAGAGATAAAATAATATGACTGGCATAATTACCTGCAGTTACACATTAAATGGAGACTCTTAATAACACAATTATCTTTTGTGAGTTTATTTGGTATTGTGTGTAATAGGCATCATTTATTTGCAATGACATTTCTTTCATGTCAGTTTACTCAAAATTACCTGCAAATAGATTGACAAAATCTTAGACTGAGCATGCAGGCAGATTTGACATCATTCAACACTCATACTGGCACAACCCAGTCTTGTCAGTTTACTCTTAATTGCAGATGGATTGACAACAAACAGTTGTAATGGCAGTATAGATTTTTCATTTTACTCACTTGATTGCACATTGCAGGATGGACTGTGATCCAGAAAAGACAGGATGGTGCTGTGGATTTTTTCCGAACATGGCAGGATTACAAACAAGGCTTTGGCAATCTGGAGGGCGAGTTTTGGCTTGGCAATGACTACATCTACCACTTGTCAGCCTCAGGTAGGTGTTATCATTTCTCACCCTCAGATAGGTGTTACCACATGGCAACCTGAGATAGATGTTGAGCACTTTTTGCTTAGGAATTCTCCTATTTACATAAAATTTACTTTTAGGAGTTCTCTATTTTACATAAAAATTATTTTTTTGCTGAGTGTTCTATATTACATAAAATTTTCATTTTTACTCAGCAGTTCTCTACTTTAGGAGTTCTCTGTTCTATATAAAACTTACTGTTTTTTTTTTAATTTTGCTTATGTTTACATACATAGATTTGTTAGTGTGCTTGTTTATTTGTTATTTTAGTGTAGATTGTTTTTATGCTATTGTTTTTACTGTTTGGTTGTGTATGTATACATAATCTTTATGTTTTGGATATATTGTGGTGTACTTACTTTGTTTTCCTTTCTTTGCTTGGCTGTCCTTATGTGCTTCAATCAATGTTGTGAGAAGGAAAATATCTAGTTACGTATTCTATTGTAACTATTGTGTGCTTCTTCTTTTATTTTGGTTTGTCAAAGAGTGTTAAACGTGTGTGTGAATGTATGCATGTGTGTGTGTGTGTGTGTGTGTGTGTGTGTAGTAAGAGAGTGAGAAACAGTGAGAGAGTTGTACTTTGTAAATTGACACGAATGTATTTGTGTCTAAAGATATCTATATTAATATAAATAATATTATTATACAACATACACTACACACAAGCGACAACAAATTCAAAGGTATATTCTAATTTTACCTTGACTTGTAGATTAAATGCATTCAGTTTTGTTTTTGTTCCCACGCATATTCACACACATACTTGCAATAACATGTGTACACAAAACTGTAGACATACACACATACATATATACGTAATACAATATAGTATTCAACTCACACTTTGCATTGAAGCATTTGAGCAGTTTGTAATAATATCTTTATTTTTAAAAAACACTCTATAATTTAAAATAAACAATATGTAATAAATATGCTTTGTTTTATTTATTATTATTTGTATGAGGAATTGTACAGTACTTTTCCCTAGTGATGCAAAGGTCGATAACTGATGTGCTCATGATGCATCACCCAGGATATTGTCCATCCTTGAAGACTAGCTGCGCATACATGCCTTAATCACTGAATTGTCATATACCGTACTGAACCCAGTGAATGAGCACCGAAGTATGAAACTATAATGCCTTGTGGCATTCACTGAGCACAGTTATGAGACAGAATATACACGAGGGCCGGAAATAATAGATTATTGTGAGACACTGACTAAACATAATGACATGTTTTCAGGACAGGCATATTATTGTGAGATACTGACTAAACATAATATCAAATTTTCATGGTCTGCATATTATTGTAAGAATACTGGCTAAAGGGAGACAACTCGAGCAACAGGTACCTAGCATTAGCGAACAGAGAAAATGCTGATTGCGGGACTTTCATTACAGAGTGGATATAATCAGGATGTCTTTATGTTATAAATGTGCATGCAGTTTGTAAAAGTGTAGTACATGCATAACAAACTGTTGACTTAAAAATCTCTTTCCTCTTTCCTTCTTCCAACTTATTACCATTTTTTTTCTTAAAATCACGACCATACACACAAAGAGATATTTCAAGACAATTATTTGTGTCCGTGAGGAGAGTTGAGTGAGAATGCTGAGTGAAAAACACCCTTCGTAGGCCTATTATCACAGAAATCGCCAAATAAAAATAAATATTTAAAATTTATACACAATAACTTTAACTATTGCACTAGAGAAGGAATGGTTTATCACAGTATGTTCAACATAATAAATATAGAATTACTTTAACATTATAGCAAAAAGTTATTTTTGTAACTCCATCGGTTCATACACTAGCGGTTTATAGGTATATGATTGTTTCCCTTTACTATATACTTTTTGTCATGATAGTTTCAAAATTTCTTGGAGTGACGTTTTCTCTGTTTTAATAATAAGTTGCTATGCAAAAGACAGACACTTGTCTTAATTTTCAATAACTCCTGGCGAATTTGAAATGCATATCTTAGTAAGATTCCTTTGTTCTTGTCTTTAATTTTTACAGCTTAGAGAATATAACATCATTTTGGTTTGCTATTCGAACCTGTACAAGAACTGAAAGAAAAATTAATCTTTAGTTCAAAAGAACATTTGTAAATGAAGGCATTCTGGCTTCAATGTCGTACGTGGTAGCCGCCCTCCCACTGTTCTAACATCTACTGACCAAGGTCAGATTGCGATGACGTCAGTGCCGGATTACCAAATAGGCAGAGTAGGCACCGGCTATGAGCCCCTCGCCTTTTAGGGCCCCCGCGACAACGGATCAAAATAATATTAAATTGATTTGATCTTGAAAGAAAATTACAATCAAACTTTCTTAAATTGTTTCCAAAAGATGTTTAAAAAATGAATCATATCAAAGAAACGAACACTTTACATTAAAGACTACAGAGAAAATATTGTATTAATGTAATGTATCCATTAACAACTTAAAGTACATAGACAATACAGTTTGCCTCTTAAAAGTTCATCTTCCGTCAGCTCTGTTTGTAAAACATTTCAGTGCAACCTATATACGTGTAAATGTGTAATGTACAGTAGTGATGGTCATCTCAATCCAGCGGCCGACATGCACGCTACTAAGACTACTTAGTTTAGTGTTATCCCACTAGAGGGCGCACGCTACTAAGACTACTTAGTTCAGTGTTATCCCACTAGAGGGCGCGCACAAGAAACCTCCAGAAACGAAGCTTTCTGTGACTTAGTGTGTCGCGAGTTCCCGCCGACTCCAGATCCTCGTAGAATATTCCCGAGTAGAAGCTTCAAGAACGCCGACGAGTATATATACCCGACGTCTGCATTAGTAAGTTATCTTTTCTGAGTAATAATGAAATTCGATTAACTTCACCGTCTAATTTCAACCGTAACAGAACGAATCTATCTAGTTCAGGACATTTTACTCATTTCTGGCTGAGACTTAAGAATTCTTTCATTTTCTTGAACAAAGCATAAATATTGTTTGTTGTCGCTCATGTGTAGACGCAGAATGTCGGCGCCCGAAAAGAAGAGGTACCAAAGCGGTGCAGAAAAAAGATAAGAAGACAAACTAATGAAGCTTGATGAACAAATAAAAAAGACAGTCTTTTCCAACTTGGCTTTACTCGCAAGTCAACAGAGGATCAACCCGAGGCCTCTTCAAGTACGTCTGCCTGCGAAGACAGTGACAAGTCTTATGACAATAAGAAAACATATCAGGGTCCTCAATGGTCTTCAAGCACATATTGCCAAGATAAATCAACTTGCACACTACATTCCGTGCGCAGGACACTCGCTCAGTTTGGTCGGAGTATGTGCTGTAGAAAGCTGCGTTGGAGCGATCTCATTCTTCGGGCATGTGCAAGCAATGTACAACTTTTTCTCAGCTTCAACCCACTGTTGTGCGGTTATGATCGAATATCTTGAGGACAAAGATGGCGAACATCAGCAAGGTTCTGCACTAGTTTTTAAAAGAGTGACTGACACAAGGAGATGTGCAAGGGCCGATGCGACCAAGGCGTTATCCCACGACTACAGCAGTTTCAGAAGGCTTTGCAGGTCATTGCAGAAGATGTGAATCAGAAGCCAGAGACACTTCACTAGGCCAAATGTCTGTTAAATGACCTGTCAAAGAAGGTAAATGTCATCACGGCAGGCTTATGGGCTGTAATCCTAGACCGGATCAACGGAATCGGTGAATAAATCTCTACATAAGGAAACAACAGAACTTCAAAAGGCCGTCAATCTTTTGAAATCACTGCTCGAATTTTTAACATCACAAAGATAAATGTTTGATGACTACTAGAGGAAAGCAAATGAGAAAATCGATGTGCAATACACTGATGAAAGGAGGCGTGTGCACCTAAGAAAAAGACATCACAACGATGGTGCCAGACGTGGAAGAAGTTGTTATTCGAGGAAGAGAAAAGTTCAAGACTGAAATTTACCTATCAATACTGGATAAGTTATATGCATAGCTCTCCAATCGTGTGGAAGCATATAAGAAAGTTCATGCTAAATTTTTGGGTTCCTCGTTGAGTTCCCATCGAAGACAGACGCCAAAATTAAAGAAGCTGCCCAAAGATTTAAAGAGAATTGTCGTGAGGACATCGAGTTGGAGTTTGCAGATGAAATGATACATTTCAAGTATTTCATATCACAGTTAGAAGATTCTGATGAAACAGTGCCAGCATTGCAATCGTACAAACTCCTTTTTGAAATATGGTGTAATCAACGTTCCCAAATGTTATGACAGCCATAAGAATTTATAGGTGTCTTATGACCACGAATGCTACTGGTGAACGAACCTTTCGAACTTAAAACTACTGAAAAATTGTCATCGATGTTCATTGACACAAGAACGACTGAACTCACTTGCCATTATGACCACTGAATACGACATCATGCAAAAGGTAGATTTCTAAGATATCCTGAAATTTTTCACCACAAACAAATTGAGGAAAGTGAACGTTTTAATGTTTTGTTGGTTTATTAAAATTAAATTTAAAAACTATTGTTTAATAACATTAAAATAGTTAATATTTGTTTTGTGTAATAAAATTGGCTTATTGAAATTGTTGGTTGGTAAAATTTAAAACGTATTAGGAGATAATGTGCGAGGGGGCTCCGAGATTTCGACTGACTAGGAGCCTCCACAGGGTTTAATCCGGCATTGGATGACGTCATCACTAAATCAAGTACCTCTGAAAACTAATTTCTGTTTATGCAGTGCTGTGTAAGCAGTCTGCTGATGACAACAACAGAAACAAAAAGCAAAAACTTTGTTGCTGATAGTGACGGTTATGAATGACACACATTAGTTAATTAGACCTTGTTGTTTAGTTAGGTAGACTTTGACTTCTTTTGACCACGCTAACCCACGATGATGACTGATTACTTTATCTACTTACGACAGCGACATTGCTTTGACTTACTCATCAATGACTATGATTATAATGATCAAGACCTATTTGCATGCTCTCTCTCTCTAATGATGCAATCATGTATTGCAACAATCAGGCATTTGTCCATTTTTCACCGGTTCTTTCTTCAGATTTGTTCATTAGTACATCATGACAGTTCAAAGGTAATACTAAAGTAAATATTTCGAAATTTGGCTTAACATTTTTGTAATGCGGGCTTAACGACTTCACAGTTCCCTTGTTATGACGCGCCTTCTCCATGTTAGTGTCTCCTCGTTAAGTTTAACACTGAATCCTGCTGAATGACGTGAAATGCGTCACACAGACGTAGGTTTTTTTTTAATTTCCAGTTCTTGATGATCAACATTGCGTAATACTGCTGATAGTCCAATGCCTCACACTGTTTTCAGCTTTCGTGTGCCACCCAGTGCTTGCTTTCCGTACCGAATGTCATACTCGTACTTTTTGCCATTATCTGAAAATAGTTATGTATAAATAAATTTTAAAAAATTAAATACTCCATTTATATAGGGCTATTCTATTTATTCTGAAAGGAAAGACATGAAAAAGACAAACAGGAAGTTTGAGATATCATTGAGAATCTTACTGCTGCTATGTTGAGGTCGGGTACAAAAGAATAGGCACTACTTTTATAGTTACCATATTGCATATAAACTTCACAAACAAGTTTAGTACAGAACATATGGACTAGAAGTATTACCCTAAGTCTACAACGTTCGTTCACCGTAAAGATCTCGATCTTTGTCTATCACCACCTTACACACACACACACACACACACACACACACACACACACACACACACACACACACACACACACACACACACACACACACACACACACACACACACGTGTATATATATATATATCATACATGGCGATGCGTCGGAAAGTTTGCTTGCTACAAGTGTTTTCTTACAAAACACTTCAACATTTAAAATAATATATAATATGTATTACTTAATTAACCTGCGCATTCTCATATTCACAGAATTTTAATTCACTCTTCCGTGCCCTTACTTCAATATCTTTTCTAACTTTGTTTTACCCCACCCTCGCTACCAACACTCGTTCTTCCCTCTCAACACACCTCCATTAAAACCCCCACCTGATTAATTTTTCAACATTTAGTATTACTTCTGATTATTGTTATTAGTAGTCGTAGTAATATCATTATTATTATTATTATTTCTGCGTTGACAAGCTAAACAGCAGCCAAACTGATATGACTGATATCAGTTTCTCTCTGAACAGCTCCAAAGTGAAAGCACTTTACTGCTGAGTGATTGATCACATATTCGATTACCTGAGTGTTCCGCGCGGAACATTCCTATTGCTTTAATGAGCCATTTCGTTTTTTTCTTTTTAATCTCCACTTGACTGGTGATCTTTGTAAGCAAAGAGTGGGATATTTATCGGATTCGTATTCCGAAATGTTTGCCTGTCCACTACATTTGCCGGGTGCATTTCACGGGTGCTCACTGTCGATATAATAGATGTAATTACGATCGTTACAAGAATTGATATACCACTCAATCTTTTCTTTTTATTTCTGATATACCACTCAGTCTTTTCTTTTTATTTCTTTTTTTATTTAAAATAAAGTTTTGGGGCGAGTTCAAATACAAATACATATACTTGTTCATTGACTGGAGAGTTTGAAAGAAGCATTCCGGCGCATGAAATGATTGTTATTTTTTTAGTGAATGCAGTTATTTTCAAATGTATTAGGTTAGTTACCATTGGATAGTTCTGTAGTAGTTTTACTGTTTGGTTTTTTTTACTTTTGATTTAAGATAAGCGTTATCTCTGTAGAAGTGAGACAAAGTAGTTTATGTTTCATACGAATTGGTGCAAGTGTTCTGATGTGAGGTGAGGTTGTATATGGTCGTGATGTGTGATAAGGCGGTATATGTGACTTGATTTGAGATAAGGTGGTATATGGTCGTGTTGTGCATAATGTGGTGTATGTCTTGATGTGAGGTGAGGTGGTATATGGTCTAGGAGCGAGTGGGGTGCTATTATGTATCTTAACGTGAGATAAGGAAGTCTCTTTGATGCAATACGAGGTGGTGTCTTGATGTGTGAAATGAGGTGGTATATATGAGATGTATTTTGATATCAAATGCGGAGGTACATTCTGTTTTCGTTCCGAATTTGTCTTAAAATGGGTCGTGGTAGTGCACACTTGATATAGAATGAGATTGTGGTAGTACATCTGTCTTGATATAGAATGAGGTGGTGGTAGTACACGTCTTGATATAGAATGAGGTGGTGGTAGTACACGTCTTGATATAGAATGAGGTTGTGGTAGTAGATATGTCTTGATATAGAAGAGGTGGTGGTAGTACACGTCTTGATATAGAATGAGGTTGTGGTAGTAGATATGTCTTGATATAGAATGAGGTGGTGGTAATACACGTCTTGATATAGAATGAGGTTATGGTAGTAGATATGTCTTGATATAGAATGAGGTGGTATGTGCGTCTTGATATAAGATGAGATGGTACGTTCAGTTTTGTCTTGATATGAAATGAGGTGACGCTATTATACATATATTATGGTGTGGGCTGAGGTGGTACGTGTGACTCAGTAACACGTCATGCCTGTCGTAACGTGTTTTGTTGTACGTCACACTATAAATATTGTAACCTATCTCCTAAGAAGCACTCGCGCAATGAACATTAGGCTTGAGGACAAGAGAGCATGCACTACGTGCTTTGAGTATATCATCTATAAATAGCATTGCGAGCAGGAGAACATAAATCTTGGCTAATTAACAAGTTGCCCTTGCGTTAGAACAGATTCGTCGAATCAGAGAACACCAATTCGTAGTCACAAATCGAAAGTTTATCCAAACTAATCCTGCACTCTAAAAACAACGTCCTGCATTGCAGTTGTTTTCAAATTGTTTTCTTTACAACCCTTTACTCCCATTCATCTGCATTTCGTCACCATAGTGTAGATGGGAATTTTATGACGGAACTTAGTGTAGGTGGGAATTTTATGACGGAACGTTATTGTAGGAGTTCATTTTAAAGGAATTTTATGAAGGAACTTAGTTTTGGTACTAAGTTTAAAGGAATTTTATGAAGGAACTTAGTTTTGGTACTAAGTTTAAAGGAATTTTATGAAGGAACTTAGTTTTGGTACTAAGTTTAAAGGAATTTTATGAAGGAACTTAGTTTTGGTACTAAGTTTAAAGGAATTTTATGAAGGAACTTAGTTTTGGTACTAAGTTTAAAGTAATTTTATGAAGGAACTTAGTTTTGGTACTAAGTTTAAAGGAATTTTATGAAGGAACTTAGTTTTGGTACTAAGTTTAAAGGAATTTTATGAAGGAACTTAGTTTTGGTACTAAGTTTAAAGGAATTTTATGAAGGAACTTAGTTTTGGTACTAAGTTTAAAGGAATTTTATGAAGGAACTTAGTTTTGGTACTAAGTTTAAAGGAATTTTATGAAGGAACTTAGTTTTGGTACTAAGTTTAAAGGAATTTTATGAAGGAACTTAGTTTTGGTACTAAGTTTTAAGGAATTTTATGAAGGAACTTAGTTTTGGTACTAAGTTTAAAGGAATTTTATGACAGAACTTACTACTGTAGGCGTTAATTTTAAAGGTATTTTAATACATAACTTATTGTAGTTGTTAATTTTCGAAGTATTTAAGGGCAAAAATACGATTGTGATTTTAATAAATATTTTCCTCGATCAGTTTTCGTCACGTGACCTGATGTAAATGTATACTTTATGACGTCGAATCTTCAACCAGACTTCTACGGAATGCGACATCTCGTAGTATTGTGAAAGAAAAGTTGCTCTGTCTTGTTTCAGTTATGTCCCTTTCATCCAGAGTTATTGTGAGCCCCATACCAAATGGCGAGTGCAATAAGTCGGCTAAGAGTGGATTACTTACGTGGATCTACATATTCTCCTTTGAAGATCCGAGTTGGAGTCTGTGGAAAATTACCAACTGGCAGCGGTCTTGCCCTCGGTGTCGACAAAGCTCGGTTCGGCATCGAATACGCCATTGAGTGCCTACGCAAATCAGACTGCACATGCGCGCGCGTCGGTTCATCCACTGTGCGCAAGCGCAGTGAGTCCGGATCGAAGCGATTCTCGAGACCCACTTGGCTGATACTGTCCAGTGGCGTCACTTCCTCTAGTTCGCGCAAAGGAGGGAGCGTTGGAGTGTTGATCACCTTTTTCTTATCGAATCTGCGCAGACGCCGATCGCTGGGTTTTGCGGACAGCAGTGGAGCCAGGACTGGTTTGACTGGGGCGGAGAAAGGAGGCTGCTTGGTGTCCTTACGTCCAAGATCGTCTTTGCTGGTGTAATAAACGAACGGGGGCGCTGTGACAGCCGACGGCGGCTTTATTTGACCCTGTTTATAGCCAAACTCTGGCATTCTGGTTGGGCGATGTGACTGCACTGTCCAGGGATAAGCGAAATACTGGATCTACAAAAAGGGAGACAAGTATACATTGAACACAGAGTCACAAGTTGTCCGTTTTGTTTTAACAAGAGCATTATTAATATAAACATATTTGTATATGGTTCTAAAGGAAAAAAATACATTTACTGATTTAGACAAATATTTTAAAAGAACTTGTAAAACCTATTCTTATATATTATTTTACTTAATCTTGTGGTATCTGTTCAAGCCATTACAGCTGGGTGTTTTAAATTTACTGTCGAGCATAAGAGTAAGAGAGAGAAAGAAAGAAGCGTTGGGAGTAGAATATAGTTTTGTATGCAGGTAATGAAGAGAGACAGGTGAGTAAAGAAAAATGAAGATAGAAAAGAAAACGTGGTCATCCAAACAAGGACCTATGGACTGTCAAACATAGATGGATGGATAGATAGATAGATAGATAGATAGATAGATAGATAGATAGATAGATAGATAGATAGATAGATAGATAGATAGATAGATAGATAGATAGATCTGAAATATTAAGAAAATTCTAACCGTTACTGATACAAAGTACGAATGCACTAACTAGAGAACAAATCACAGATGCTGTCGACGCTACCGTCCATACTAAAGCAAAGAAGTCGGCATAACAAGTACTTCAAGAAATGGAAGAAGCGACAGAGACTAAAGCTATTGAATTTTAGAATATTGTTTGAATGCATTTCTTTCTTTAAACGATTCGCTTGTCATCAGAAAATGTGTGTATGTCCTAACTGCTAAACATTCCTTCACTTCGTTATCAAAAAGTTTAAAGAAAACCATCACTGTCGTTATTAGAAAAAAAATGCATGCTTTGCTGGCATATTATGGATATACAAAACTTATATCCATATAGTGATGTATTAAAAGTGTTGTAGATTGCATTTCTGTCTTTAAACGATTCGCTTGTCATCAGAAAATGTGTCTATGTCCTAACTTCTAAACATTCCTTATTATATCCATATATTATATCCATATAGTGATATATTAAAAGTGTTGTAGATTGACAACCATAACTCAGTGTTAGTGATGAAAGGTTTAAAAATTAGCCGTTTGTGTAGTATCCGCTACGTGCCTGATCGAGATTTACAGTTCACGCGCTTAACAAGAAAAACACTGTCAACAACAAGCAAAAAGCAGAATAAACACTTTGTTCTAGGAAAGATTAGATTAAATCTCAAATCACACCTGCTGACAGTGATGCTCTGGGTGTGGACATTTAACCGCATCATACACCATGGAAGGAATCAACTTGCTACTGACATGCGGGTAGCACCCGCAGCTCCAGGGGTCGCTGCTGTCGTGTGTGTAGATCTGTGCGCGTGCGGAGTAAGGATCGTCTTCGCTATAATCAATGGTGTAGGCTGTGTCAAAGCCGTAGTCGTTCCCGTAACCATGCCTGTAGTGGTTATCGTGGTGGTGGCGATGAGAATGCCTTAGTTTGTACGTAATGATGTCATCCTTCGGGGGACGAATAACATCAAATTCCAGGCGAGGGACTTTGCGTCTCTGTGAGAATCTGGCGTCGTGCCAACGATCACTGTCCATTGCCAGTGGAAACCTTTCTCTTCTGATCTGGTAAAATTATAAGTAAACATTTTGAATTTTTCTAACCAGCATTGCAAGAGAGGTTTCAAGGAGTACATTTTGTGAATATGCGCTTTATTATTTTTTGGTCAATATTTGTAACAATTGCTTGAAGCCTAACCTAGTAATTTGAATAAGACCAGTTAGATAATTGCTTGAAAGTTGTGTACCCAGTCAGCCTATTAAATGGCTGTGCGTGAGACGGCTTTTCGCAAGAAATTGTAGCCTACGTTTCAAACAGTACATTTAAGCGTTCATTCTCTGTGTGTAGGTTTTGGAGATAACATTGTTTATGTAGACGGATATAGTGCTCGGTGAAGTACTCCACCCCTATACCCGCACTGTGCAATTCAACGGAAGTCCGAGATCCTGTCGTACATTAGCGACATAGGTTCACGTTATTGCTCGAACCCTCTCAAACGAAACCACTTCCTTCTCTACCCCCCTCTCCACTCTCTCTGTTGCTGACTTTTTATAACAGGCCTGACAGCAATAACAAGGGGCGATTGAGCGGTAAATAACAATATAGATTCTAGAACTAATTTACCATCTCGACAGTCTGCAGTGAATGAATTTTGAAGCTATGAATTATGCGACGTTCACTGAACATTAGACTTGGCCTAATGAACACGAACATGCCAAATTGTTCACTTCAAAATAGTATAATTTAAAATAAATTATTACAGTGTATAATGTTCACTGTTACAATTAAATTGTGATCGAATTAAAGACCCAAGGAATATAGAAACCGTGTAATGTACCACACTGTTGTGCTAGACATTAGTTTGAGTTATTCTGTTCATAGACAGTAGTATTGTTGTTTAACTTGTTGTATTATTCTATTCATAGACAGTAGTATTGTTGTTTAACTTGTTGTATTATTCTGTTCATAGACAGTAGTATTGTTGTTTAACATGTTGTATTATTCTGTTCATAGACAGTAGTACTGTTGTTTAACTTAACAAGTGTGTTGTATTATTCTGTTCATAGACAGTAGTATTGTTGTTTAACTTAACAAGTGTATTGTATTATTCTGTTCATAGACAGTAGTATTGTTGTTTAACTTGACAAATGTGTTGTATTAATCTGTTCATAGACAGTAGTATTGTTGTTTAACTTAACAAATGTGTTGTATTAATCTGTTCATAGACAGTAGTATTGTTGTTTAACTTAACAAGTGTGTGGTAATCTGTTCATAGACAGTAGTATTGTTGTTTAACTTAACAAATGTGTTGTATTAATCTGTTCATAGACAGTAGTATTGTTGTTTAACTTAACAAATGTGTTGTATTAATCTGTTCATAGACAGTAGTATTGTTGTTTAACTTAACAAATGTGTTGTATTAATCTGTTCATAGACAGTAGTATTGTTGTTTAACTTAACAAATGTGTTGTATTAATCTGTTCATAGACAGTAGTATTGTTGTTTAACTTAACAAGTGTGTTGTATTACTGTGTTAACAGACAAGAGTGTTGTATTTCTGTGTTAGCAGACATGAGTGTTGTATTACTGTGTTAACAGACAAGAGTGTTGTATTTCTGTGTTAGCAGACATGAGTGTTGTATTTCTGTGTTAGCAGACGTGAGTGTTGTATTACTGTTTTAATAGATAAGTTTAAGTGTTACTTTTCTACTAGATAACAATCAACAAACAACGGATTCTATCAAGATATATGTCTTTATAGGATTAGTCCTAAATAGGAACCGATATGACTTTCTTGCTGCGGAATAAAGGAACGCAGCCAGAGATCCGTAAGAGTTTTTGGACAGGAGATCTGTAAGTGTTTTTTTGTTTTGTTTTGTTTTTAGACAGGAACGCAGCCAGTGATCTGTAAGAGTGTTTTTTTTAGTTTTTGGCTGAAAAATTGAGACAAAAACACAACCGGAGATCTGTAAGAATATTTGAGATTTTGGCTGAAGAATTGAGACAAGAATACAGTCAGAGATCAGTGAGGTTTTTTTTGTTTTTTTGGTTGAAGACTTGAGACAATAACACAGCCAAAGATCTGTAAGAGATTTTGATATTTTGGCTGAAGAATGGAGACAAGGACGCAGCAAAAGATCCGCAAGAGTTGATGGATGGGAATGTAAAGATTAAAAAATAAATCTTCAGATAGGAACAACAAAACAATTCAAATATATCACTTTCCGATTTTAAAAAAAAATCAAACAATGAAGATAAGATGAAGTGACTAATTCCCATTCTGATTTTAATATCTTTTAATCACAAACAAGAAAAAGAATTCCCTGTTACCACCACCATCACCACCACTACAGTCAACTTAATCTTTTCGAATCGACCAGTCTGCTTTATTGCTGATCAGATATAACCAGAGCGCACTTAGAATCAATCAGTTCAGTTTGTTGCTGAAAAGATAAATCATAGGGACAATATATTTCAACTCTTCATATTTGTTTAATAAGACACATCTAATAATACATTGTGCTCATGTGACTAGATATAATTCTTTAAACCCATCTTTGATTGCTTGCCCTCTTCCTAGCTGGACCGTCATAATGTTTGAAGTTCCCCATTAACTGAACACGCAAATAGAAGTTCTCTCGTAGACTACATCGGCAGGCAGGCTTGAAGCACTGCCCACAGATAAAGCACTTTTGTATAGGCGCACATCAATAGATTTGCCGGTCCGGGATAATCTTTCGGGATCTGATTTATCGATTCGTTTCGTGTGGAATATTAATGTTGAAGCAGGGACTCTTCACTTTCAACGAGTCCTCTTTGAGCAGGTTCTAAGTAAACATTCTAAACACTTGTAGGCAGCAGTTCAAACGGTTGGATGAAGAGTGCATTTCTGAAGCATTGCCTAGAAATGAAGTACGGTGAAAAGTGTCTGTCTATCTATCTATCTATCTGTCTGTCTGTCTGTCTGTTTGTCTATCTATACACAAAACCATTTATAATTAAATAGATTCTTACATTCGATCATTATCTTTGAACTGTATGCAGTGATTTTGTAATGGATATAATCAACCACCCAACCACACCGAAGAATTTTTCCTTTCTTTGAAAATGAAATAAAAATATTTAATCAGCATTTTAACTTTCTGCATGTTCGGTTATTAAAGTCAGGGCTTACATTTCTTGACATTTCGAATGAAACAGGAAATGATATACACACCATACACTCTTACAGTTACTGACATTCCGAATGAAAAGTATTTCCTGTTTCATTCGGAATGTCCCAAACTGTAAGAGGGTATGGTGTGCATATAATTTCCTGTTTCATTCGGAATGTCACGAACTGTAAAAGTGTATTGTGTGCGTATAAAGGACAAGTCGTTGTAGATAAATAGTGTAATAATCAGAAAATTGGTAATCATGTTTGAAGCTAAGATGCAGATGTTATTTTATTTTAACATTAGCGCAAAGATTATTCTCTGTACCGAACACTGCATCAAGTAAAGATACGTCAAAACAAAGTAACCTTTACAGCTAGGATTATCTGGTGACGACAGAACGAAGCTTCTATTTTGTAAACTAGGTGGTGGTGGTGGTTACGTAACAATTTTACGTCTGCACTGGAGCTTTCTTGGATCATTTCGTCATAAGACGTTTTCTGATCTGCAGTGGGACATGCTCCCTTCATGAGTATTCGTGGAGCGGTGGTGGTGGTGTTGCATTTGGAGGTTTGTAGCTGGTGGTTGTTGTCTGGCGCAGGTATTGTTGGTGGGGTTTTGTTGCATGCTGAGTAGTAACGCGACTGTAGTTTCCATTTTTTTTTTTCAATTTTAATTTTTTTTTAAAAATAATACTTTGGTGTAGTCTGTTTATGTGATGTGGTTGGTGGTGGTGTTTTCTAGGTGTTTTCTTAACTAGGTGCAATTTTTTAAAATTTATATAGCTGTTGTTCGTTTGTGGGTTTTTCTTGACCCCCCCCCTTTTTTTTTTATTTTTAAAAATAGTGTTTATAGTGTGCGTTTTGTTGCAGGTAGCATGTTAGGGCTTTATGTAATTTTTTTTTTTGCATGTTTTGTGTGGGTGTACAGAAGAGTGTCTGTTGTAAAAGGTCGTTGAAAGGTTGAGATTTCTTTCTTTAGTTCTTGGAGTTGGTGTAAACAGGTGGTGAGGAAGTGAATTACTGTGTTGTTAGTGTTGTAGTGTGGGCATGTTTTGGGTTAGTGGCTTTTTTTGTTTTGGGTGTCTGGGGGTGATGGTCCTCAAAAGATTGTAATATAGCTGTCATAATTTCTGTAGTGTATATAGGGGTGGGTAGGGGAGACCTTGTGATGCTCCTTTTTTTGGCCCTTTATCGTCTGTTTCGTTTGCTTGTGATTTCTATGTGGCTGGGGATCCATAGGAAGGAGGTGTGTGTGCGTGGGTGTGTGGGTGTGTGTTGGAGAGCATTCTTATTTTATTTTGTAAACTTGTCTTGAATATGGGGAACGCTTCCGGCTTTCGCGTTAATATTTTGTAAACTAACGCACAGACGTCTTTTATACTTTTCTCTTCCTCTCAATCGACGTGAGATTAGAGGGCATAAACTGGGCGTACCTGCAATCCTCACTTGAGGCGTTTTGAATGGCGGCACAGTTCCTGAACTTGACAATAAAGTCTAACCACGGTTAGCAGGCGTGAGCGCCATCCCTCCCTTCTCTGCTGTTGGTCTCTTGGTCAGCTCACTAGAGGGAAAGAAAGCCATTGCAGGCTTTTCCCAGGTGTCATTGTGTGTCAGATGCCACCTTTTAACAAGAAATTTAAATACATAATTAATAATCGCGTGATAATTGATAATTATGGTTAACGATTGTCAGCTACAACTGTTGAATAACAGGCTAAGTATCTGGAAGTCGTCTTTGGTAGTGTGGATGGATGGATGATGAGTGGACAAATAGAAAGATAGATATAGCGTATTGATATCATTGAGATCAGACTAACTCTTTTAGCTAAACTTACTTTCTTAAATTATTCAGATTGTGCCATACAGTAACATCGGACAGTGGATTATTTAAAACAAGTTCAGTGAGAATATCAATTGGGGGAAGGGGGGGGGCTAAAGAAAAAGAGCTCTGAGATTACCAGAACTGAACAACAAACTTATAGTGAAAAAAAATTGTGTTGATTTCTAAGCGGGAGATTTTGTACTCAACATAGTTTCCCTCCCACCCACCCACCCCCTTCCCTCTCTCAGTGGACGGTCAACACACAAGAATGGAAATTTAATGCCAAATAGCTTGAAATTATAGCAAAAATTGTTTAAATAATTCATCTTAATTCAATGTCATGGACATGTAACCTTGACGCATTAACTGTCCTTTATAAAATGGCAACGGCCCGACTACTCACGTCTGGCTTTATATACAATTTCAGATCGATTTTCTAGAAATTTTTATTAACCATTCTATTTTTTTCACATTATTTTACTGATCTACATCAGGCTTCCGCTAGACAATTTTATTACATCAACCACTTTCCTCTGACAGTGCGCATGTCCGCTGTCAGGTGACGTCATCATAGCGCTGTGCCGGTTGTACAGATAGTAACTGTATGTAGCATAGACAGGTCACTTAAATTGAGACAGTAATTGTGGTGGTTTTTGAGTTGGACTTAAAGCGCATATAGAGTTTGGCTCTTGACTCAATTCTAGTGAAGGTGTGTCTACGGTTAGACATGTGAGGGCTGGCTTGGGTTTAGATCTTGCTTTTTAACAAATTTCTTTTTGGATGTAAAATACTGCTTGTCTGTCTACTAGGAAGCTTACTGTCTGTCTGTCTGTCTTGTTTCCGTTCGTCCATCCATCAATCGAACCACATATCCATCCATCCACCCATCCATCCATCCATTTATCCATCTATCTTATCCATCTGACTTCCCTTCGTATTTTGTGATTTTGTCCACTAATCAGAAGTATTACATTAATTTCATCAAATACGTTTTCTTTTACATCAGATTTTACATTAAACATGCTAAATATATTACTGTTTCTTCAAACAAAATATGTATATCAAAATGCTACGCTTTCCAACACTGACAAATTAAAAAGTATAATTCAACTAAAAGTTTACAAAATGTCTAAACTAGTCCGAATATTACTTTTTTTTGCCTGAGCACCTGGCTGCGTGATTGCTTCGGTATCTTGGCTTGACTTTGAATTTCTAATCCTACTTGAGATCAAAGTTTGGCAGCCTAAGATGCTGAATACGATTTTTCTACACTGCAAAATACCTGACTGGCTTTGCAGTGGCATACAATTAAAGTTAAAGCATCAAAAGAATTCTGCGTGTTCCAACTTTAATTAAAGAAATTTTATCCGTGTGTCTGTTTGCATTTTCAACCTCAAAGTACTTTTTATGATATTTTAATACTTCATTGATTCGAAAAGGTGAAATACGTGTCTTCTCAGCAAAGAATACTAACTTTCTTTATTTGCATGGCATTGAAGAAGCACGCAAACATGTCATTCATTGCGTGGAGGCGTTCAGAGCAGTGGATGACTATGAGGTGTGAACGCCAGCCAAAATCGCAAGAGGACAGGCGGCACTTGATGTCTAAATAATGAGTGCATTACATGACACGTTCAAGATAGTAATGTCATTCGTTAGATATTTTTAATAACCAGATAACTAATAATGACGAAATTTATTAGCTAGCTATCTTTGATGTTTCGTGAAGAAGTCACGAAAGTTTACTTTAGACTAGTGTAATCAAACACAGGTCTACGTCAGCAATCGACTGCTCGACACCATTTCTAGATATACGCTGTCACAAAACGGGATGGCTCGTTACAAGCCGACCCGAGCTGAAGTTAGAGATGCAAGGGGTGAAGTCTATTTTTGGCCTGCTCCGGTGCACCTCCAAAAAAAGCCCGTGACGTGTGCCAGTACTACGTCGTGTCAGGTTGTTACATAGACACACATGACATACTCCATTGATGTTTGGGTGGGGCCCACTTTATTAGTGTCATGCCAAGGAACGTTTTATTGGCGGTGTGTGTTGTGAGTGTGTATCATAAATGTGAATAAATGGACGAACAGACGAACGGTGCAAAACAATAGTACAAATTCTTTCGTCCCTCTCAAAAACTATGAATAACAAGAGAGTTGAAAGATGTTTAAATCAGGTTATTTATTTCCCGATTTAAAAGGGGCACTACTCTTTCGCACAGTGATTAATCATTCATTCAACTTTCCAATGTCATACACTCTGTGGGAAATAAGGGGAGATGAAAATGATGAAATTCAAAATATAAAATAAAGATTAATTATACAATTCTTATGCGGCAAATGGGGCCGCTTTAACAATAGTTGACATGTAAAATAAGCATTACTTTTAACATTAGAGTTCTTATTTTGCAAACGATATAATAGTGTTCATTTTCTTAAGAGTCCTAGACTTAAGTATGTGCGCGTTAGCCGTGCTAATGATTACTCACTATTAATGTCAGAGTTCCAAGGAGATGACGTAATCTCACACGTCACTTATAAGCGGCACTTCAAGGGAAGATCACGGCGCAATTGAGGCGTCGCATTACAGGTGAAGACTCTGCAGAATCTAGGCACCACTTTCAGATTATCACTGGGGAGAAATCTGAAATTTAGCTGACTGTTGTCAGCCTCGATAATTATCGTTGTACCGGTTGTCGTGGAAACGGACACCCCAACGACGTTTAGCATTATCGGGTGGAGTCGTCCAGTGGGATGTGTCGTCGCATTACATTGAGTGTAGAAATCCGGATATCTGTAAGAAAATCTCGGTGCTAGCCTCTCAATTAGCGGGATAGACTGCCAAACGAACTCAGACAGGGGGAAGACAAAATTGGTCCCTCGTGTCGTTAACTGCATACAACCAGCGTCGCATGCATCGGGTTTTCTTTGACAGCGAACTTTCCACTTTGCCAAAAGTTATACTGAGTAATTTTGCCTCGTTACTCAATATATGGCATCAGACGGATGGAAAACGGATGGAAAGAGATTATTGCAGCTTTCCTTTATGAAATCTCTGTACATGAGATAATTCATACGTGAAGTTAGACTGGCTTCAGACGAATCGACGTTTTCAACATTGAGAGTAAAATCTTCATTTTGTCCCTTATATAGCTTTCACTGAAGGTTTCCAAAACTTCCAGAAGCTATGTCCTGTGACATGATTTTTGCCTTGGATATATAGTGGTAATCGAGATGCACGCTTTTCTGTGGTCAATTCTAATGCGCACTGGCCATTTCACTCGTCAACAACATGTGACGGTATTGCGCAGTTGTCCCAATTTATTTAATATACATATTCTTCATAAACTAATATATATATTCAATATGATAATTAACACACACTGCGTCACGAACGTCTGTCTACTAAAGAGATCTTAGGTGACCGTTACTGGAAGTTACATGCTACATACGAAAATAATAACAAAACTCGGGTTACTTCAATTAGTTTTGTTAGCGGTTTTTTATAATGAAATAAAATATAATTTCTGTCCCTCATTTCCTGTGACAACCCCCTTCTTAAAATTGATTGGAGCTCACAGAGTGGAAATCAAATAGGAACAAAAAAAAATTTTATTTCACACGATAGTCCCCACAGGAATTTTATGCGCATCTGTGGAGAGACTATCCTCTCTCTTGTTTATATCGCGGTTATGGCATGCCGGGATAATGCATCGGCACCCGAATTTTCTCGGCCCACGATGTGTTCGACAACGAAGCTATACTCCTGTAGCAGGAGTGTCCATCTAGTTAGCCTAGCGTTATCGTACATGCTAGTGCGCAGATATGTAAGCGGCTTATGATCGCACTGCAGGATGAATGGTTTAGAGTACAGATAAGCACTAAATTTCTTGAGTGCCCATACGATTGCTAAGCACTCTTTTTCAATCGTAGAGTACCGTGTCTCACGATCTAACAGTTTCTTAGAAGCGTATGCTACCGGTAGGTATTCGTCATCTGTCTCTTGGAGAAGTATGGCACCGAGGCCTTCGTCTGATGCGTCGGTCCTGACAATAAATCTCTTGTCAAAGTCTGGTAACTGTAGGACGGGTTTACTGGTCAAGATGTCCTTCACTTTTTCGAGGGCGGTGCTACACTCTGCCGTCCATCGTATTTTCGTGGGTTGTTTGTTTCCAGTTAAGTCCGTCAGTGGTTTAAGAAGCGTACTGAAGTTTGGGACAAATTTTCGGTAGTACCCCACTAGCCCCAAAACTGCCCTGACCTGTTTCTTTGTAGTCGGTAAGGTCATGTCACGAATGGCTGCAGTTAAGTCTAGATTAGGGCCTATTTGTCCGTCACTTATGATATGGCCAAGAAATTCAATCTCTCGAAAGCCCGCGCGTACTTTGGTGGGTTTCACGGTCAATTTATGGCGCTCGAGAATATCAAGTAGACCACCCACTGAGGATAAATGTTGGTCCCATGTTCCTGTTGCTACCAGTATGTCATCAAAGAAATTCAATGCGTCAACGCTCTCTAACGGTAATTTTCGCATGAAGTGCGCGAATGTTGCGGGTGCGTTCGCTAGTCCGAACGGTAGTCGGCAAAACTGAAATAAGCCTAGCGGGGTTGGAAAGGCTGTTTTTGGTCTGTCGTCAATAGCAACTGACAGTTGCCAGTACCCTTTGCACATGTCAAACTTCGAAAAGTAATGTGCCTTGGTTAGTTTTGCGAACAATTCGTCCTGATTTGGGATAGGTTCCGCATCGAATTCAGTTATCTCATTTAACTGTCTGTAGTCCACACAAAAACGAAGCGTACCGTCTTTCTTTTTAACTAAGACGACCGGTGATGAATATGGGGAGATTGACTGTTCAATCACGCCCTGTTTTTGCATTTCACGCACCTGTTCTGCTATGTACTTTGTGCTCTCATATTTCTGTGGGTACTGTCTTAAGCGTATCGGTTTGTCGCTTAAAAGTTTGATGCGGTGTTCAACCAAATCTGAGTGGCCCGGTTGGTCGGTGAATATGCGCGCGTGTCTGTGTAGGAGCTTTGACATTGCGTTGCGCTGTTCGACAGTTAAGTTCGAGTCAATCTCGACTTGATCGACTGTAACTGCAGAGTTAGGCTGGGTTTCGGCGGACATCATGTCTGTCCTGAAATTGGAGTCTTCCAATTGTATCAGTGCGACATTCACGTTTTGTATCTGTTCGTCGCTGCGTTCATAGTAACGCTTGAGCATATTTATGTGATAGATTTTCTGCTTATTTCCTATCTGTATGCTATAATCGTTCTGCTTCACACGCTTAATAACGCGGTAGGGTCCACGCCAGTGCATTTGCATGCGGTTGTTATGCGTGGGCCGCAAGAGTAACACGAGCTGACCTGGTTCGAGGTCACGTTCCACAGCCGTACGGTCAAAATTTCGCTTGTATCGGGGTTGTTTTTCGCGAATGTTTTCCTGTGCTAAGTGACATGTCTCGGTTAGACGTTGACGTAGTTCGGCTACGTACGTGTGAACATCTTTACCATCGGTCACAGTGTCTCCCTTGACCCATGTTTCTTTTATTAGTTTAAGGGGACCACGAGGTTGCCTGCCGTATAGTAGTTGGAACGGTGAGTAGCCCGTACTCTCTTGTGGGAGTTCGCGATACGCGAAGAGTAATGGTGCTAGAAAACGCGGCCACTGGTCGGGTTGTTCCGAGGCCATTTTAATTAACATTTTCTTTATTGTACCGTTGAAACGTTCAACGGCACCATTAGACTGAGCGTGATACGGTGATGAGAACAACTGTTTACACGCTAGTAGACGCATTGTTTCAGCCATCATTGCTGAGGTGAATTGAGTGCCCTGGTCACTCAATATTTCTCGAGGTACACCAGTACGAGAAAATACGTCTATTAAAGCGTCTGCGACTTCGATCGCTGTGATGCCCTTTAATGCGACTGCTTCTGGATATCGTGTTGCAAAATCCACGATTGTTAGGATATAGCGATATCCTCCTTCGGCCGCGGGAATGATTGGGCCAATAATGTCTACTGCGACTTTTAGGAATGGTTCCTCTACTGTTGGTACTATCTCGAGGGGAACTCGACTGACACGCCCTCGGTCGATATGTTGTTGACACTGCGTACATGTACGAACGTACGAGCGAACATCCCTACTCAGGCCTGGCCAAAAAAAGTCCTCACGAACTCGCTGCTCAGTGCGCCGTGCGCCCTGATGTCCGGACATGATTGAGTCGTGTGCAAAGCTAAGAATCAGCGGTCTGAGTGGTGTAGGAGTAAATAGACACGTGGTGCTTCTAGTATCATTTTCCTTATAGTCGGTGCGCCGAAACGCTAGTCCGTCCTTCAGGAAATACGTAATTGTCGCGTACTTGCTGGACGTAATAGTGTTTTTCCGTGCCAGCTTTAGCATTGAGGACAAGTTTTTGTCCTCCTGCTGCAGGTGACTGAGTTGACTTGGGGTCAACTGCGGAAATGTATTCTCGACTATCTTTAGAGCTGGGGGTCCTTGTTTACTACGTTCCCGTTGTGCTCTAGTGGTTACGGGGAGAACAGGATAGATGCCCTCAGTGTGTGTGTCACACTGCCCGGGCGATAGTATGAATCCGAACTGCATGTCTCTTATTACTGCGGCGGTGACTGTACCGGAAAATACGGATGACGTAACATGTACAGTGGCTCTTGGACATGTACTAAGGTGTCCCATAACACATCGAATGCGGACACTACCTCTTAGATACTGTTCAGGGCGTACAAGTTTAGCATTTATGCAGCTTATGGACGCGCCTGTATCGACCAGTATTTTGACTCTTTTTCCGTTTACTGTAGCCTGTTGGGTCTTTAGAGTTGCACCTGTTTCAGTGCATACCTTTACATCACGTGGACTGGGACAGTTCTGAGAACTATGCCCCTTCCCTTTGCAAGTGTAACATGTCATAGGTGGGGAGTCACGTGTGTGACGTCGTACGTCTTGTGACTTAGTATATGTCCGCTGTACCGGTTCGGGTTTTTCCGATTTCGTCATTGGTCGGTTCGATTTCGGTGTGTACTTCTGCCGATTTGTAAGAGGAGGGCGTGGTGCACTCCTCGTAATTACCGGATCAGGGTAATCGTTATACGTGTCTGCTAACTTCAACATATCACTGAAGTTAGTCGGAGGATTTCGCTGCAAATATGTCGTCATTGCAGGCGGAGCAATATGGAGAAATTGATCTCTTAATATCAAATCAAATAGGCCCTCATATGTCTTCCGGATGTCTGTCAAATCAATCCATCTATCAAGATAATGGCGTAACCGGGTACCGAAGGCTTGCATGGTGTCATTTGCTTTGGGTATGGCTCTCCTAAACATCTTCCTAAAGCCTTCTGCTGTACATTGAAAAGTACGCATCAAACCCGTTTTGAGATCTGCATAAGTAATAGCGGGATCGCGCGTTAGATCAGTAAATGCGCGCGAGCTTTCACCTTGGAGTATTTGACCGAGTTGTTGTTTCTTTTCAATGTCACTGTAATTAAAGTTGGCAATGAAACTGTCAAAGCGTGTCAAAAACTCGTCAATCGTCTCGACTTCAGGGTTAAAGAAAGCTAGCCGTGTACGGGGTTTATTTAATTCGGCCTGTTGCTTAGCAGTCCCATCTAACAACTTCTCTCTAGCTGTTACCTCTTGCTTAGCTAATTCAAGCTGTTCCTGATGTGCTCTAGCTTTTAACTTAAGCTTTTTCTCTTCTACTTCCTGCCTTTTATCTTCTAAATCCCTAGCTGACTGAATCTTTAATAACTCTATTTCTCTCATATCTTGGATTTCTTTCTCTTTAAAATCTCTCGCCTCTTTCGATCTTTTTTCCTCTAACTCTCTCAGGTTTTGCATCTCTAGCTGTTTAGCTAACTGTCTCTTATCTTCTAGCTCTCTCAGGTCTTTCATCTCTAGCTGTTTAGCTAACTGTCTCTTATCTTCTAGCTCTATAGCCTCTTTCGATCTTTTTTCCTCTAGCTCTCTCGCCTCTTTCGATCTTTTTTCCTCTAACTCTCTCAAAGTTTGCATCTCTAGATCCTTAGCTACCTGTCTCTTTTCTTCTAGCTCATTTTTCTTATCCTCTAGCTCTCTCGCCTCTTTCGCCTCATTTTCTTTCACAACATACCATTTAGCTATCTCCTCATCCACATATTTCTTTAACTCGGCTTTTTCATACCCGAATTCTCTGCCCATAGCCATGAGTTCTTTCTTTATGTTTACTAGCTCGGCCATTTTTAAAATTGCTAGTTATCACGAGTATGGATAAAGTGACTTAGAATATTCGCGGGATTTTGACCTCTGTAGGTCACAAGTGGTGCAATGGTGTGCGTATGAACACCAGCCACCACGTGATTAGGATTATTACAAACACGAGTAAAAGAAATCCTAATCGGAAATTTGCAAAGTTAGCAAAATTAGCAAAACAACAGTTGCTAATGTAGCGTACAAAATATCGATCTATGTACGTCTAAACACGAGTCGGTACGCGTTAACGATAATAGCGTAAAGATAATAAAACTTATTTCAACACAATAATAAGTCTTATCAAAATCCAGTTCACCTAAGTCTCAATAGCAAAGCCCTAACATGCAATAACAATGCATAATGGTGATGAGATAGAAAAGCAGGAAAGAGATGACACTTTCTTACAACAACACAATTTACCTTGTCAGATCACGGTCAGTGGTCACCAGATGTTTACAAAACGGGATGGCTCGTTACAAGCCGACCCGAGCTGAAGTTAGAGATGCAAGGGGTGAAGTCTATTTTTGGCCTGCTCCGGTGCACCTCCAAAAAAAGCCCGTGACGTGTGCCAGTACTACGTCGTGTCAGGTTGTTACATAGACACACATGACATACTCCATTGATGTTTGGGTGGGGCCCACTTTATTAGTGTCATGCCAAGGAACGTTTTATTGGCGGTGTGTGTTGTGAGTGTGTATCATAAATGTGAATAAATGGACGAACAGACGAACGGTGCAAAACAATAGTACAAATTCTTTCGTCCCTCTCAAAAACTATGAATAACAAGAGAGTTGAAAGATGTTTAAATCAGGTTATTTATTTCCCGATTTAAAAGGGGCACTACTCTTTCGCACAGTGATTAATCATTCATTCAACTTTCCAATGTCATACACTCTGTGGGAAATAAGGGGAGATGAAAATGATGAAATTCAAAATATAAAATAAAGATTAATTATACAATTCTTATGCGGCAAATGGGGCCGCTTTAACAATAGTTGACATGTAAAATAAGCATTACTTTTAACATTAGAGTTCTTATTTTGCAAACGATATAATAGTGTTCATTTTCTTAAGAGTCCTAGACTTAAGTATGTGCGCGTTAGCCGTGCTAATGATTACTCACTATTAATGTCAGAGTTCCAAGGAGATGACGTAATCTCACACGTCACTTATAAGCGGCACTTCAAGGGAAGATCACGGCGCAATTGAGGCGTCGCATTACAGGTGAAGACTCTGCAGAATCTAGGCACCACTTTCAGATTATCACTGGGGAGAAATCTGAAATTTAGCTGACTGTTGTCAGCCTCGATAATTATCGTTGTACCGGTTGTCGTGGAAACGGACACCCCAACGACGTTTAGCATTATCGGGTGGAGTCGTCCAGTGGGATGTGTCGTCGCATTACATTGAGTGTAGAAATCCGGATATCTGTAAGAAAATCTCGGTGCTAGCCTCTCAATTAGCGGGATAGACTGCCAAACGAACTCAGACAGGGGGAAGACAAAATTGGTCCCTCGTGTCGTTAACTGCATACAACCAGCGTCGCATGCATCGGGTTTTCTTTGACAGCGAACTTTCCACTTTGCCAAAAGTTATACTGAGTAATTTTGCCTCGTTACTCAATATATGGCATCAGACGGATGGAAAACGGATGGAAAGAGATTATTGCAGCTTTCCTTTATGAAATCTCTGTACATGAGATAATTCATACGTGAAGTTAGACTGGCTTCAGACGAATCGACGTTTTCAACATTGAGAGTAAAATCTTCATTTTGTCCCTTATATTAGGTAGCGGCACAGTCGCCCGCCCGCCGCTATACTTTTGTAAAAGTGCACATTTTCGTTACTTTTCATTCACTGATTTCTCAACAACCAAAGCATTGTTTAATTCAAACAAACATTCTAAATCAAGCTTAATGTTTCTATTTTCTTATGATTGTAAATTTGTATGTCTTGTTTGTATGTGGAAACTATACCGATTGAATAAAGTTGACTAATTTTTCACCCGTGTCGAGTTTTGTCCTGCCGATTTACGTGACTTAACAGAATGCGTGTTTTGATATACCTTGTTTCTTACCTCTTCTTAAATCCCACAAACACACTACACACATATATTTGGTATCAAAATGAAGATAATTAAATGCTGCATCGATTGCTCTATAGGCGGGTGTGGTATTTCCCTGTATACGTTTTAAAAATTAGCTTTAAAGCGGACTTTGGCAAGAAATCTGCAATTTTCGTCGTAAAAAAATGGTCAAAAGTACACAATTACTAGGCTTGAATGAAAGGTCTTTCAATCCCCTTTCGAATGAGGTATGGGGTTAATGTATTCATGACCTGTGGGACACAAGAAATCCAATCAAACGTAGCGAACTAATTACGATCGGTCTTACAACAATGGCTTCCGACATCGTAACGAGCGCGCTTCATTTCAAAGTGAAATTGCGAAGTTTACACTAAATTTAATACTGCATTATTGCTTTAGATAAGTACTTTAGTTGCTATTCTTTAAAGGGGTTATAGTTTTATTATGCAGTTTATTATGATTATCAGTTTTTTCTTTCGAAATTAGTGGGTCTGTCACGTGCTTGCGACTTCGAATCGGGAGCGAACGATCGTGTCGCATTCGACATGAAATATAGGAAATATACTAAGTTTTATGAAGATAAGACGGGTGAATTACAAACTTGGAAGTGTTAATATTTAATTTTAATTATATAGGTATTGGATGTCACTTGGTTCACTCATAAATCGATGTTGAATTAGGTCACTACAAAAATCAAGGGAGTCTATCAGTATATATATCGCAAAGACGCTACTTCACTTCTATTGTTCTAACGTCAATGTTTCATATTTTGACTTCTCTGTTTAAATAATTAGGCCTACTTAAAATCTCAACAGTTTAAATATAGTGCAAATATAGTTTATTTTCAGAAAAAGTAAGAAAGCTGAAATTATTTTAATTATAGGGAAGATTAGGCTTATCAATATTTACATGTTGCAAAGATGCTACTTTCGCTTCTATTTCTAACCTTGACGTTCCACGGTTTTACTTGTCTGTTTAAATAATTAGGTCTATTTAACATCTAAATATAGTATATTTTTTTTAAAGTAAGAAAGCCGAAATTATTTTAATTGTCCAAGCACTGGCTTAGTTAAAGTTCAACTTTAGTGTATGTACAGTAGTATGACTAATTGAAGCCTAATCTACATAGATCTTTTTTTTTTTTTTTTACAATTTCTTTTCTAACTTTTGTTCATCCCTACCCCTTGAAGTTTTACAGTGTCTTCTCTTTATTACACATTAAATTGCACAAAATAAAGTGCAAAGATTTTTATTCAAGCTTAGTAATTGTGTACTTTTGACCATTTTTTAATGAAGATAATTGTAGATTATTTGCCAACTTTTGTTTAAAATTCATTTGTAAAATGTGTACATAAGAAACCAAGCCAAACTTCATAGCAGTGGATGCTGCATTTAATTATCTTTATTTTTTTTATACCAAATATATGTGTTTATGGCACATAAAATGACACATTGACACAAGCCAAAGTAAAAAAACACAGTATGCCAAAACACACATTCTGTCTTGTAAATCTGCTGGATAAAACAGGACATAGGTGAATAATTATCAACTTTATTCAATCCATGTACTTTCCACATACAAGCAAGATATACAAATTTACAATCATAAGAAATAGAAACATTAAACTTGATTTTGAATGTTTGTTTGAATTAAACAATGCTTTGGATGTTGAGAAATCAGTGAATGAAAAGTAATGAAAATTTGCACTTTTATACATTGATTATTGCTGGCTTACTTACTACTGTGCTGCTACCTAGTAATTAATATCTTAACCATTTTTATGATTAACTTTTATAAGTGAAACATGACAATAACTAATTTTGTTTGGTATAGAGCAAACAAAGAGGTCAGAACTCAAGCTATTGACATGATATGAAAAAGCGTTTACTATTTCTGTGTAATTGCACAATTTTTGAATGCATTTTTAATGCATAAATTTACTGTTAGTGCATAAAAGGTGTTGAAAATTTGTATACACAATGAGCAAAGTAATATTTATCACACTGCAAAATTTCATGATGATCATGCAAATGGTTCAAATGTTATGGCCAGTTTTGTGCAAAAAATGTGTAAAAGTGCCGTCGTCAGTCATTTTGATGATTTTACAAAGTTTGGGCCAACCTGTACATGATTCAAATGAAAGTAACATCCTGGAAAAAATTGGGCATATTCTTTATATACATTTGAACATATGTGAACAGTTTCAATGATATATTCCAATTAATGAATTAGATATGCTGTGTCAAACTTCATCAATCGCGTTATTTCTAACTATTCGGATGATGGTTTTTTATTAACTTCTGCAGCTAGGCATTTTGTTATTTCATCATATAGAAAGTTACAACTTTGCATTTTGTTATCAGCAAGTAGAAAGGAATAAAGTATCAAACTTTCATAGCTGCATGTTAGATTTTAGTTAGTCTTTAGCAAGTCTAAAAATGGTCGAAATAACCATTTTTTTCACTGCTGCCATTTTTTAAAACTTAAAAATAGCATATCTCTGGAACCAATTGAGATAGCTTCACAATTTTTTTTTTATTTTTCATGTTTTAAAAAGTTTTAAATGAAAATAACATAACTGAATGCTTGATTTTATTATTTAATTTTTGGTGCCGCTACCTACTTATATAGCTTTCACTGAAGGTTTCCAAAACTTCCAGAAGCTATGTCCTGTGACATGATTTTTGCCTTGGATATATAGTGGTAATCGAGATGCACGCTTTTCTGTGGTCAATTCTAATGCGCACTGGCCATTTCACTCGTCAACAACATGTGACGGTATTGCGCAGTTGTCCCAATTTATTTAATATACATATTCTTCATAAACTAATATATATATTCAATATGATAATTAACACACACTGCGTCACGAACGTCTGTCTACTAAAGAGATCTTAGGTGACCGTTACTGGAAGTTACATGCTACATACGAAAATAATAACAAAACTCGGGTTACTTCAATTAGTTTTGTTAGCGGTTTTTTATAATGAAATAAAATATAATTTCTGTCCCTCATTTCCTGTGACATACGCCAATTTCTGTTTACTTCGTACATGCAGTATGTTAAATTCGTTTCACATTTCGGCACACTGAGCACAAAAAAAGTATACATTATAGTATTCTTGAAATTATAGAAGTAGGCCTTCTGTTTGTTTATTTGTTTTTCTCTGTGAGAGGGAAATCGTCTGATGTTTCTGAGTTCACGCACTCAGTGAACCGTTTACTGCTGACAGAAAACAGCACGCGTCTGTCGTGTAATTGTATTTGTTTGCGTAGGTGTGGGGCTGATATGCGTGCGTCTTTTAGTTTGAAGTTTGTACTTCTGAGAGCGTGTGTGTGTTGTTGATATGCGTGCGTCTTTTAGTTTGAAGTTTGTACTTCTGAGAGCGTGTGTGTGTTGTTGATATGCGTGCGTCTTTTAGTTTGAAGTTTGTACTTCTGAGAGCGTGTGTGTGTTGTTGATATGCGTGCGTCTTTTAGTTTGAAGTTTGTACTTCTGAGAGCGTGTGTGTGTTGTTGATATGCGTGCGTCTTTTAGTTTGAAGTTTGTACTTCTGAAAGCTTGGGCGTGTTGCGTGACGTTACAAATATTTATTTTCGTCAACACTCACACCAACAAATATGCATGTGTGCTACACCCACACCCTTATAGAATTGTGCGCAGCCAAACACTAATCCTAATGGCTACAACAAACGGTTTTGGCCTAAATAGTATACGGTAGCCGAGAGTTCATTCATTGATTGATTGTGTGAAGCCAACGCTTCCCTGTTAATAGTTATAGTTATTATTGATGAATCGTCCATGACTAATTACAAGTGATGACAATCTTAATTTATCTTATTAATCTTAATCTTAATTTAAGTTATTAATAATGCTCTAGCAGTTACAACTCGTCTCTCTCACTTGGTGAAATGCGAGCGCTGCAAACGATTTCTCTCGTCTACAAATCAAAGACCAACATTTACCGTCACACAGTATTTCCGATGGTGTCAAACTTCTTACTAAAGGAGAAGACAAATCCGTCTTTAATCTATATTTAGCAAGCCCCCATCTACCCACTTCCTTCTCCAACATAAGGTTATCAATATATGTAAGGTGAATAAATTTAACAATAAATTTATTAAATCAACAATCAAATATATATTACAAATACAATGAGAAAGATTGCTTGACATCAATATTTCCATGAAACCATGTTTAATATATCTACACAGTCTTAAATCCTGACACACAATTCAATAGATTAGTGTCAATACAAATCACAGGGATAGTTCTTAACAGAGAACAAAAATAGAGTTATTAGAGATAAGCAATAATAGTTTGTATATAACCTGATTTAGGCACTGTCCCAGAAGCCTTTCATGCGCTTTTGTAACAAAGTCACAAGTTATTTGTTCAGTGATTTTATCAATTCCAGTGATTTCCTCCTCACGTTGTAGAACATTGATTCACTGCTATTCTCTGGAGGCTAATCGAGCGCCTCTTTGTCATATTGGCTCACTCAAGCAGAACAACAATTGTAGCAATCTCCAGTAAGTCCCTTGTACAAGAAATTGCTCGATGTAGCAATGTAGTCAGCACACCTTGCCCCCATTCACCAATGAAATATAATGTATTCGTTACATTTACACACTGCAGTAGAGACTCTGCAGGTCTACCAAGGTCATAGCAGAGTTTAATCAGGGAACCAGGGAAATTCCGATAAAACAAGGAAACGTTGTTTTTTTTCCCTGTAAAAATAAAATTTGGGAACAAACGCTAAGTTTTCAGTTTATTCCTGCTTACATTTAAGTCTCAACTTACAGTTTCCCGCAACAGTATTTATTAGCCTGATACATGCACACAGTATAATAGTTTATGAACAGGTTCACTAGAAACAATGTCAAATGTTTTTAGCATAGAACATATAAGCTTCATAGTTCACAGTTTGTAGAAATAATACACAAGTATAATATATCAATAGCGAAATGCAAGAGATATTTCTAAGTTCATTCTCACTCAATCAGTCAGTTAACTCATCATTCAGCTAACGGCCACCTTTCATGACTGGACTTCTGGCCACACCAAATTCAAGTGATTAGATAATAGAATTCTCTACAGCATGTACATTTTTTATCTCAGTCCATTGGCTGGTCGCATTCTCATAAATCTTATCCATTGGATAATAAAAACTACTCATTCAGTTTGAAATGGTTTGGATTGCATCAGCAATTTCTAGCGTATACTGAACTCGAGTTTTTACTCCAACTCTGACACAAAAATACCATCATGAGAGCCCAAGGTTGGATCACTTTGACAATTTAACAACATATATATATATATAACACAATTAAGTTTTAAAATAGGGGTAGACAAATTTACTCTGCAACAGATTGATTGCCTGGTTTTTGTTTACAGAAATATAACAGTACCGATTGGCTATATATATACTGAACTTAATGATTTGACATGATAGCTAAACTGTGCCGGCACTAACGTTTTGATTGAATAATTCCATTGTACTGATAGTAACAGTTATATGCTGGAAAAAATAATGTTGGATTGGGGTAATAACACTTCGATGACATTAGCTTGAATTGGGAGATAATACTTTGGTGACATTAGTTTGAATTGGGAGATAACACTTTGATGACATTAACTTGAATGGTATGATAACATTTTGATGACATTAGCTTGAATGGAGTGATAACACTTTGACATTAGCTTGAATGGAGTGATAACACTTTGACATTAGCTTGAATGTGATGATAATACTTTGGTGACATTAGCTTGAAAGTTAATAAGCTTTATCCAGAAATGTCGTGAATAAACGTGAACATAAATTGAGAAACGAAAAGTTGAATGTGTATATACGACTGAATCAGATTTCGAAATCTTTCTTGCACACTTCGCAAGAAAATATCGTCTGCCATACTTTGATTATAAATACTCATTCTTCAGTTAGATAAAACTGTTTGATAAATGAATCACTGATGTTATTTTGTGTAACAATCGCACGTTACAATTTTAAAAATTTACTTTCAGATAATAAAATGTTACCGTTCAAAAACTTTTTTCTAGTGACTTTTACGTTCTGTTTGGCCACTGTTTGGCTGGCTGTTGTGACCTCTTACCTTTCATTTGTCGACATATACCGAACTTTTAGAATACCCACTAAAAGACACGACACACACATACAACACCAGCTGCAATGAAAAGAATAACATTAGCTGAGACATACTGCGTGTTATCGTTACCCGCTAGACCCTGAAGTAATGTTCATTTAATACTGACGAATATTGGTTCACTCCTAGCATGCCTTATTAACGTGCATAGTCATTTTATAAGATCCATGATTTGGTGAAAAAAAAATCTGTTACAACAATAACATCAACAAAAATAAGTACGAGTTTTCTGTCGCAAAATTATCAACGAAGGACATCTCAACCGCAATTCGCAAGCAAAGAGAATGAATAAGGAGTCTCTGTCGCACACTTGAGTTAAAGATGTTTGTAAACTTGACAGAGAGCAAGGAGAAAAAGAATGTTTATCACATTGTTTAGTTTGAGACGTTGAACACTTCACACAGCCAGGAGAAAAAGAATGTTTATCACATTGTTTAGTTTGAGACGTTGAACACTTCACACAGAGCCAGGAGAAAAAGAATGTTTATCACATTGTCTAGTTTGAGACGTTGAACACTTCACACAGAGCCAGGAAAATAAGAATGTTTATCACATTGTTTAGTTTGAGACGTTGAACACTTCACACAGAGCCAGGAGAAAAAGAATGTTTATCACATTGTTTAGTTGGAGACGTTGTACACTTCACACAGAGCCAGGAGAAAAAGAATGTTTATCACATTGTTTAGTTGGAGACGTTGTACACTTCACACAGAGCCAGGAAAATAAGAATGTTTATCACACACTTTAGTTAAAGCGTGAATGTGTGTGGCAAAGGTTTAGATATGCATTCGAATATGGTATTGTTATCTAGTTAACTTCTGTGTATTTTCTATAGTGCTTAGATATGAAGTCGAATATGGCATTGTTATCTAGTTAACTTCTGTGTATTTTCTATAGTGCTTAGATATGAAGTCGAATATGGCATTGTTTTCTAGATAACTTCTGTGTATTTTCTATAGTGCTTAGATATGAAGTCTAATATGGCATTGTTATCTAGTTAACTTTTGTGTATTTTCTATAGTGCTTAGATATGAAGTCGAATATGGCATTGTTATCTAGATAACTTCTGTGTATTTTCTATAGTGCTTAGATATGAAGTCGAATATGGCATTGTTATCTAGTTAACTTCTGTGTATTTTCTATAGTGCTTAGATATGAAGTCGAATATGGCATTGTTATCTAGATAACTTCTGTGTATTTTCTATAGTGCTTAGATATGAAGTCGAATATGGCATTGTTATCTAGTTAACTTCTGTGTATTTTCTATAGTGCTTAGATATGAAGTCGAATATGGCATTGTTATCTAGATAACTTCTGTGTATTTTCTATAGTGCTTAGATATGAAGTCGAATATGGCATTGTTATCTAGTTAACTTCTGTGTATTTTCTATAGTGCTTAGATATGAAGTCGAATATGGCATTGTTATCTAGATAACTTCTGTGTATTTTCTATAGTGCTTAGATATGAAGTCGAATATGGCATTGTTATCTAGTTAACTTCTATGTATTTTCTATAGTGCTTAGATATGAAGTGTAATGCATTAACAAACTTCTCGCAAATCGAACTAACTAACTCGAGTTCTCTATACACAATCTTTTCTGATAAATAAATTATTCGGATGTTAATCACCCGATTGTATTTGCAAGGCTTGGTGAATAAACTCAGCATACAGTCATGTCAGTGTCGGTTTGCATAATAAGGCAAATAAATACAGTATACAGTCATGTCAGTCAGTGTTTGCATGATCTGGCAAATAAACAAACAGTAAATAGTTATATAGTCATATTAAAATTACCTGTATACCTAAATGCTGACCCCTCCACCCCCACCCCCCACCCCCCGACTTGAAGAAGGGATTTTGAGTAATATTTTTTTTTCATCATCTCATCTGGAACGGGTTTAAGTTCGTTTATTACTGTTGTGTGTTTTGCTAAAGACAATTATCTCACCTTGAAGATGCTGTGATTCATGTTCATCGATTTTAATGTACAGTTCTTTCGAAATAGTATGACATCTTTGCAGATTAAAGCTTGTTATAATAATCAATTTCAGTATAGAATGTTTCACTTTAACTTATATACATATTTCACAGGCCATTTAGTTTCTGCCTCTTGTAGAATATTTGAGTTATATCCTCATGAGAGATATTACATCATACGGTGGAATATCTATCTCAGTATGTAAGCTATAATGTCAACAGATCCCTAAATCCATAATTTATTTGTCATATAGTCAATTATGCATTTAATTATACCCTTCGCTTAGTACTGTAAAGTTTTACAGTAGTCACCACAATTAGAGAAGTTTATGATTTTTTTTTTAAATGTACACATTACTTCGTCACCCCAAATAAATACGAAAATCTTACAAACACATACACAGAAACACACATTTATTTTTACTTTTTAAAAAATTGTTTTTAATATTTAAAACGCTAGTAGAATGAAGAAGAAGCAAGCACACCCCTGTGTGTGTAATATGTTTAGTTTACTTGTTATATGAGACGTACCTTATACACGCTCTGTCCTGTCGTCTTTTAAATGGCAAGCAAACGTAAGCGGCTCCAGGCCTCGTTCTTCCTTTCTGACTTGGGCGGTTCTGTATACTCCTTTTCCCCGCCGGACTCCTACATGGGACTTTTCATCTGGTGACGTTCTCACTTCTCCAGCAAATGTCTTCTTTGCACAGAGTGAATGAGCGTTGAGTGAAAAAGAATGCGTGTAATTGTGCCAAGGATTTGAATGGCCTGTCTACAGAACCTTCCGCTACAGATCACTTGCATTTCTTTCTTCAGTCCCCTATACAACAGTGGTCTCCCTTTTGTAGCAAGCGTTCACATAGTGAATGTGTTAGGGTGCGAAGCGCAGTGTAATCTGATCGACTGTTCTGAGAGGAGATTGTATTTTATTGTACATTTAAAAACACAATACTTTGTTTAAGATTACATAGATCTTTGTTATGACTGTAAGCAGAAGTGTTTTTATCCCAGTAACTGTCATGACGTTTTTCTACAGTTTTGATGTGCAATCCCTGCACACGTGGTGACACTTACAGAAATATTGGCACAAAAGTTATTTAAGATTTGCTACTCAAGTAAATTCATGACGTCACAAATATTATTGCGCTTCGTCTTTGATTTATTTTGATTTGTTTTTTCTTGATTTTCATGAGTACCTTGATAATGAAAACGAATGGATATATTCTTTGAATTAATGCATTATTAATATAATAATAATAACATTATATTATAAAAGCGTCTCTCTAAGCATAAGTACACATTGGAAACAAGAAATAAAAGGTAGAATTAAAATTTAAATATTTCAGCAGTATATTTAACAAAACACTCTTTATAATTTATAGGCAGAGATGTTTCGAGTAAATCAATATATGTGACATTGGTGTGGAAGAAAGTGGATATCACCTTCAGTACTAATGTCATCTAAAACACTCTCTAACATAATGATGTCACTATCAATACAAATGTCATCTCAAGAAAGCTCTCTAGCATAATGATGTCAACATCAGTACTAATGTCATCTAAAACACTCTCTAACATAATGATGTCACTATCAATACAAATGTCATCTCAAGAAAGCTCTCCAGCATAATGATGTCACTATCAATACAAATGTCATCTCAAGAAAGCTCTCCAGCATAATGATGTCAACATCAGTACAAAAGTACATAAGCACTCTTTAGCATTTTCTAATGTTGCTTTCTATCAAAACCATGTCATTGTTTTATAAACCAAAATTTAAAAAAAGTTATATATATTGTAGAACTCTAGGCCTAAGCACTCGAATATCCTCAGGTTGCAATCTATTCTATCCAGACGACTTTGGTACAGAAGGAACATGACATAAACATCGATACAAATGTAACCCGTAATTAAGGCACTCGGTCGTTCCTTTCTGAACTCCCTTGTAAAGATAATCGACATAAAACATCCGTACAAATGTAACCCATACATTAAGGCTTGCCGCTTTTTCCCTTCTGAACTCCCTTACACGTGCTTTGCTATTTACGAGGGCCGGACAGACAGACCGTGTGGCACTAAAGAAGGGGTGGAGTCTTGGCGTTGCGAGTGTGCGGAGGACTCGAACTATTAGCGGCTCTGCACTGATTCATGTGCTGCAGACCGTGGCAGAAGCTGTTGGTTCGATCAGTGTCATGCATAAAACTGTCGCTCCCAAGCGAAGTTTTCTCCTACCTGTCAAGTGTAGTTGAATAAATTTCGACTGTCGAGATAATAAATCGAAATGGAATATGTAATGAAGTAATAAATCAAAATATGAAGACAATTATGCTGAGCAAATGTTTGGGAAAGGAAAAGAAAAAATAACAAATGAAGACAAGGTTCCCCGTGCTTACGTGTAGTGAGTTCATTGTGTACGTGTTTTGATTTGTTCTGTCTCTTAAATCCGGCTTTTTACGGGAATAAATAGTCATCATTATCTCTCGTGATGTCACGAAGTCGGGCCACAATCATGCCAATCACCTCTCACTAATCTCACCACCTCTAAAGAAAGCGCTTTTCACTTTTAAATACATTATGCTATTTACAAAGAACAAGTAGGCTTTCGTTATTTATGTGCTTGATTGGTCGTCAGTAAAGGACCCAAAATCCTTCTGTAACAATGTTTACAGCGAGTATTTTCATTAATTTCAAGAAGAAATCAACGAATACGCCATAAATTAAATATTTTCTTCTCTCTTTTTTTTTTAAACCAGTGCTTTTGAAATGGCGCGTATAAAGTGCGTTTTTATATCAGTGCTTTAGTTGTATGAAACCAGTTATTTTTATATCAGTGCTTTAGTTGTATGAAACCAGTTATTTTTATATCAGTGCTTTAGTTGTATGAAACCAGTTATTTTTATATCAGTGCTTTAGTTGTATGAAACCAGTTATTTTTATGCTGTGCCGATACAAATGTATACACATGCATTCGCATTACGCACATATTCACACACACATACACGCACATATATATATATATATATATATATATATATATATATATATATATATATATATATATACATTCCAATTCACACATTCAAATTTATATATTCTTATTCACACACTATACACATAAACATATTCGCATTCACACAAATCTTGTACATACATTCATACAAGCGCGCGCGCGCAGACACAAACACACACACACACACACACACACACACACACACACACACACACACACATATATATATATATGCGCTCAAATCTACACACATCAGTGCAATTGTTTATGATAATATGAATTTGTCTAAATAATATTTCTTCTTTCTTGCATTCTTCTTATTCCCTTTGTATGTTTAGTTTCCTGTTTATCTTTTATGTTTATTTTTTAACACACCCAAATATCATATTTCATTTTTGTTGTTTGACGATTTTCAATTGTAGATATGGAAGTAGATACAATACATGCACAAATTCATGATTTGAATAACAACACTGGAATCCTTGTCTGCACACGTTTATATGAGCTAGAGAGGTTATTAAGTTTAATTGCCAAACTGATATAATGAAACAGTAGCCTGGTATTCTAACTACTTATATCTTTGCATTCTCAACTCTGCAACTAACATATAAAACATCCGTAGTTTCTCCTCCATCAATTCTCCATGGCACATAACCATTAATTTTCCATGGCACATAACCATTAGTTTTCCATGGCACGTATCATTAATTTTCCATGGTACATTACCACTAATTTTCCATGGCACATAACCATTAGTTTTCCATGGCACATAACCATTAGTTTTCCATGGCACGTAACCATTAGTTTTCCATGGCACATAACCATTAATTTTCCATGGCACATATCATTAATTTTCCATGGCACATAACCATTAGTCTTCCATGGCATGTATCATTAATTATAATTAATTATGCCACTAGTATCCGTTAGTAAGTAATCCTTCCTTTAGGACAGAAAGAAAATCTTTTATGGAAACTGCATAAATTACTCCAACACATCGACACATATTCAGAATCTAGGTATTATCCTTACTTTCGAAGTTCAAATAAAGATAGAAAATTTAATAAGAAAAACAGAAAACGTAATTCACACTAATCAATCGAGTTTAACTATGTAACACAAAATGAATAACGAGAAATTCATAATTTTTTTGTCCACCATGTTATAGTCTTTGAATGAGTTGAGATATTCAGAATCTCCGAATAATAGATTAAAACTTAAATTGATCTTCTCATAGAGATCTTCTGCCGTTGATGTCAGTTGCCAGACTTTTGCCCCGACTTCTTTCACATGCGACGTTAATCCGTAAGACTCGTGTTCACAAATTATCTGACTGGCAGGAGACACTAGAATTCTCCGACTGGCAGGAGACACTACAGTCCTCTGACTGACAGGATACATACAATACTTTGACAGGCATGAGACAGTACAATTGCCTGTCTGACAAGAAGCACTATAAATCTTTTGACAGGCATGAGACAGTACAATTGCCTGTCTGACAAGAAGCACTTTAAATCTTTTGACTGGCAGGAAGCACTACAGTACTCTGGCAGGAGACTGTGTGTCGGCCCCATACGTGTCTCAGCGTAGTCGGGTAGGTAAGGAGATGGAATGCAGATTTCTCTTTTGAGAAGTGCAGACTCGACCCTTGAACTACAAGGTGAACCGGAAGCACTGCCAATTTTTTTCTGCAGCAGCATAATTCCTATCCATAAAAATCTAGCTCCATTATACCCTTCCTGTCTTTTTGTTAAAATATACTTATAAGATTTTTCTTTTCTTTCCAATCATTCCTTTTTGTTAAATATATGACTTTAACTCTCAGTTACGGCTGACTAACATTGACGTCATACGCTATTTGGAGTGCTCTCTTATCAAATTAAATCGCACTGCAAAATCATTTTAACAACTCGCAAACTCGCAATTTGCGATTGGAAAAATGTCATTTCCGAGGTCAGAAAATAATAAGTAGGCTATCATAAGACGATATTTTTTCACCAAAAATTCGTGAGATCTATTTACTTTTAAAAGAAAATTTAATTACTGGCAATCATTTTGTCTAACATTTCAGGCTGCTGAGAATATAGAATTAGAATAACAATAATAATATACTTAGACGCCTTGAATACATGCCATGCGCAGACGAGAAGCATGCATTTTTAGAGGTCTGTTCGGTGCGTCTGTACCAAAGTAACAGCAATATTCGGATCAGTTCGCATTCAGAGAGTCAATTGCGTAAGCAGCAAGCACCATGTCCCACAGGCGTCACGACGATCACCTGACTGGTGACGTGTGTTAGTTTCTTCGGGCTTTATTTTAGATTTTTTTTTTTTTCATTTTGTGTTCACTTTCTTTTATTTGTCACCCACCTCTCTAGCTAGTTTTATAAAATCTAAAAACCTTCAACATAAAAAGTGACAAAGAAGCAGTCGAATTTTTTTTTTTTTTAAAAGAGAAGTGATAGGAAACCAATTGCATGGAGCAAACATTGCCCATTAAATTGCAGCAAATCAGTGAATCTGTAGAAGCGGATGAATCTATGGTTACCAGAGGTGTGTTTTGCAGAAATTAACTCTTCAAATGCTATTTTTAAGAAAATAAAAGAGCAAGGTGGCAGTGGCTAATTTATGGATAATGTAAAATATTTTTTTATATATAAAAAAATGCTATTTTTATATTTTAGAAAAGTAATAAAACCGACTTATTTCTTATAAAGATAAAGACAATATAGTCAGTTATTTTTGTATTTTTGTTTTCCTCAACCTCTTGTTATATATTTGATGTTAAAAGTTGTCCTCTCCCCCCCCCCCACCTTTGTTGGAATTCTTTCGCTAGCGAGTTGTCATAGCAAATTGCTAGTTACTCGTGGCCAAAATTTTCGAGGGTTGTTGTAACATACAAAATATTCATTAATATCAATTCATGTAGTGTTCCTTCCTGAATTAAATCACTACGAAAATGGTCTTTAGTTGGCCAAAGAATATAGTATACACATGTACGTGTATATTTACAACTCATGTATGTGAAAGAAATGCCTTTACCCTTAACTGAAAAAGAGTTACAAGAAAGAAACGCAGCGTTCAGAATTTGAATAACCATGAATCTGCTCACAACGCATTCAGTGGCTGACCCGTGCGCTTAGCCAGAAGTTTTCACATCTGTCCGCTCGGAAGAAAAAAATGAATGATTTGGAAAATAATTTTTTCCAAGCTGTAACTTTTGCTACTTTTGCACTAGTGCTCTCGATTGGTCAGTCTTATTGTTAGGTACTTTCTCATTTGTCGGTCGTTGCACGAATATCGAATCGCTACTATCAGTCAGTCTCATACAATTAGACTCATTCAGTTAAGTTTACTTATCTTTAGCTAGTCTACCCTGAGGTTAAAAACCACCCGAGGTTCCAATGGTGGCAACTCCTCGTTTTAATAAAGTGAAGGTCATTCTTGTGCGTTATTCCCACTCACTTTTAGACTATACTATATATATATAATTATGTATGGTTATAATATTATATATAATAATATTATCATATGATTTGGCGCACTCACTCAATCTTTGTATCTTTTTTGTATCTACATATTAAACACACAACATTCATTTTCTCTCAGTGACTTTTCACAAGTACGTTTCCTCAGTTAATATTGTTTCACATTTCTTTATTATTTAACATTTTAACTTGCACAAGTTTGTGTCACGTGAACTTGCAGAGCCCACCACTTTGAGGATTGAGATGACGGACTGGGAGGATAAGCAGTACTACGCCGTGTACGACAGCTTCTTCATCGATGACGAAAAACAGTTGTATCGCATCCACATCGGCACGTACCATGGCAACGCTGGGGATTCGCTGCGCTCACACTGGGAGAACCACGACGGCATGCCTTTCAGGTGCGTTCTTGTTTAGGTTCGAATCTCTGTCTAGATTCTAGTGTCCATGATCCCAGTTTAGTGTTCATTGTCTAGTGTCCAGGGTCCATTGTCTATTTGTCTGTTGTCTAGAACTCCAGTATGTAGTGTCAAGGGCTCCAGTATATAGTGTCTAGGGCTCCAGTATATAATATCTAGGGCTCAAGTATATAGTGTTTAAGGCTTCATCCAGTATATAGTGTTTAGGGCTTCAGTATATAGTGTGTAGGGTTCCAGTATATAGTGTCTAGGGTTCTAGTATATAGTGACCAGGGTTCCAGCATACTGTGTTTAGGGCTCCAGTATGTAGTATTTAGGGGTTCAGTATGTAGTGTTTAGGGGTTTAGTATAAAGTGTTTAGGGCTTCAGTTTGTATTGTTTCGGGGTTCAGTATGTAGTGTTTAGGGGTTCAGTGTGTAGGATTCAGTGTCTTGTTCTGTGGTGATCAGTTTTTAGAGTTCAGTATCGAAGGTCCAGTGTCTCGGTCTAAGATTCAATGTTTATTGTCTCGAAATCAGTGATTAGACCAGGGTCCATAGTATACTGTCTGGGCTCCAGTGTGAATGTTTTGGTCCAAAGTTATTGTCTAGGGTTCAGTATCTAAGTATAAGATCCATTGTCTATTGTTTGGTAGAGTATTTAGTATGTCTAGTGTCCAAAGTGTAGTATCAGGGTTCCAGAGTGCAGTGTCTAGATTCCAGTGTTTAGTGTCTTAGAGTCCATTGCCTAGGGTCCAGTGTTTAGTGTCTTAGACTTAGAGTCCATTGTCTAGGGTCGAGTGTTTAGTTTTAAGAGTCCAGGGTCTAGGGTCCAGTGTTTAGTGTCTAGGGTCCAGTGTTTAGTATCTCGAGTCCAGTGTCTAGGGTCCAGTGTTTAGTGTCTTAGAGTCCAGTGTCTAGGGTCAAGTGTCTAGGCTCTAGTGTCCAGTGCCAAAGACTGTGTCTAGCGCCATTGATCTAAATGTTAGTGCTCTTTAGGGAGCGCATGCAGTGACTGTGAGATAAGGATCTAAGCTATCATGATTACGATGATGATGAGTTTAGAATTATTATCTAATCACTCTAATGTATACAAAACCTTTATTATATTATAATTGCTTAGTTTTCCTTTTCACTGTTTATGTTCACACTTTGGGACTTGTGCTTTATTTATGCTAGTATTTCTTTATAGGTTTTAATGTTCATTATTTTAGTTTTTGAGACTAGCGCCTGTACAGTCTTTATGTTTATGTATTTGTTTCAGATGTATGCATCTTTATGTTAATGTATTTGTCTAAATCTATACATCTTGTTAGTGTATTTGCAAAGGACTCATACATTCTTTATGTTAGTGTATTTGTTTACGAATCATACAGTCTTTTTACTGTTAATATATTTGTTTACGACCCACAGTCTTTTTTTCTAAAAGTGTATTTGACTAGGACGTGTACCGTCCTTGTTTTAGTGCGTTTATCAAACAGTTATGTGTACAGTTATGTCCAGTTTATTTATACACATTAACATGTGCATCTATAATTAACTCGTTTTGTGTATTCAGTGTTTAATTGTACAGCCTGGCTAGCAGTTCTTATATCCAAGATCGCGAATGTTACATCTTGTGGTCATACCACTCGTATGTGCGAAGGATAATTTCTCTCTCTCTCTCTCTCTCTCTCTCTCTCTCTCTCTCTCTCTCTCTCTCTCTCTCTCTCTCTCTCTCTCTCTCTCTCTCTCTCTCTCTCTCTCTCTCTCTCACACACACAAACCTCCATTAAGGACTAAATGCATATAACGTTTGCTTTTTGTTATCGTTGTATGGTAAAGCAGTACTCACACTAGGTCAGTGTGCAACAGAACGCATTCACGAGCTATCGAAAGCGGTAGAGCTATCCATAGCATGACAGGCACTAGTGGGCCCTTGAATGAGAGACTTTCTAACTTTGCCGATAACTAGGCGCCTAAGTCACCACATTGTTGTCCCGTCCCCGCTCTGAATTAAACATGGCGCTGGCGCTTGTTTCACTGAACTTGAAATCTGTCAGCAAACGCAAGATTAGAAAAATTATTTTAGTTGCAATTTTTTTTTTTAAAATAATGACGGCGATTTCGGGTTTCTCCCATTTCTTTGCTGTATTAAAGCTCGCGTTTACAATGCAGCACTTTAGTAGAGCTCTCTCTCTCTCTCTCTCTCACTCTCTCTCTCTCTCTCTCTCTCTCTCTCTCTCACACACACACACACACACACAATATCTATACGGAAAGTTCGTGTGGTTGATTGATATACAAGATTCCTTGTGTATTTTTTCTTCTATCGTATGATGTTATTAAACTATAGAGGTGACAGGACCATAAGGGGTATTTGAACTAATATAATAATGTTTCTCACACATTGCTATACACACCTGTCCCAGCCCTGTGAGATAATAATTCACTCACAGATCACCTCTAAAAATAGAGTCGCTTACATTCTTATGAGTCGTCATTTTACTTTCATCCTCTCTATTTCTAAAGACTTGAGTTTACAAACACTCCCTTCAACGTGATCCGTTACAACGCGGAGTTTTTTTTCCTTCATTCCCTTATCGATTTATTCCTCTTTTTTAAATTTTTACTGCAGCACCAAGGATCGCGACAACGATGGCCGCTACTACGACAGCTGTGCCGAGCACTTCCACGGAGCCTGGTGGTTCAACAACTGCTTTGACTCTCACCTGAACGGCAAGTACTACCATAAGGGCTTCCATAAGAACTACTTCCAGCGCGACGGAATACAGTGGAACACCATTCACATGTACTCCTCGCTCAAGGCCGTGCAGATGATGGTCAAGCCATCCGATACGACAACAACCGCCGCCACGACCACCGTGGTGCCAGCTGTGGCGGTGACAGCGGCGGCGTCTCGAGATGCTCTTATGGGGTCGTCGTCACGAGACGCTGTTGTGGGGTCGCTCGTTGACTCCGAAAGCAGCAGCAGCAGCGCTGGCAGGAAGCGTGAGAAGGCTCGGTCTCGCAATAAGGAGACGGGGGGCGAGAGGAGGGAGCGCAGAAAGCCTTAAAGAGGCTGCAGCTGGTGTGCTTTGACCGCGTATCCGGTAGTCCCAACTGAACGGTTGTATTTGGACACCACTCTGAGGACATTCGGGAATATGTGTGTTTGAACGAAAGCAAATTGTGCGGGATAGAATGCATACTGTCCGGTCCCCAGCCCGGAAGTACTCTATTGTTTCATTTTGTAACCACTAAACTGGAGTTCTTTGAGGTAAAAACTCAGTATATTTCAGTCGACGGCTGCTTTATGGAACATGTCCCACTGAAATAACGCATCAAAGAACTGAGTACGTGGACAGACAGGCGGGCATACTATTTCCTGTACACTCAGATCAGAATGGAAGTTGGGACTATTTATCTCAAACATTTTTTCAGATGTTTATATTTCTCCGCACCAGTAGTGTACACCCTCAAATCAAACGACTTTGTTTTCTCTCCAGAACAAAACGCAGAAGGGCAGAGTCAATTCAGATGCAACATCTCCCATAGATTAGCAAATATTTAAGTTCTTTCTCTGCCTCTAGATGAATACATTATCGTACATTGAAGACTGTCGTTACTCCGCGTACACTATTGAGAACAAAGACTTGGATTAGGTGAAAACATAGCTACAGGTACCTTAATGCAAAGAATGCATTGGATTAGGCTATTAGTTACATATAATTGTGATTAGTGACACATAACAATGTTTACACTTTTATTAAAAAATGGATTACGTGAGTTGTAACAGTGTGTACATTAATGTAAAGAAAGACATGGATTTGGGTGAGTTGTAACAATTTGTACACTTTTGTAAAGAAATGGATTATGTGAGTTATGAGAATTTGACCACTTTTATAAAGAAATGGATTATGCGAGTTATAACGGTGTGTACATTAATGTAAAGAAAGAAATGGATTGTGTGAATTATAACAATGTGTACACTTTTATATGTGAGTTATAACAGTGTGTAATTAATGTAAAGAAAGATATGGATTAGGATAGTTAAAAAATATGTGTACCCTTTTGATAAAAAAAAGACATGGATTATGTGAAATATAATGTGTACATTAAAGTAAAGAAATGCTTGATTAAGGGTAAGTTATAAAAGTGTGTACTTAATGTAATAATATACATGGATTAGACTAAATTATAGCATTATGTATGATAATATCCTGAAACACTAAATGGCAATTCCGATTAATGTAATGGAACACATGTTCGGAAGACAGGTACAATGGATACTAGTGAATACCTACACTTTTATAATGAAAGTAATAGTCGTAAGAAAGACGTAACAGTCATTATACTAATTTCGTGCAGGACACATTCTTGAGACATGTCTACAAAAATGGCGGTGTACATTTCTTTAATGAAAGACGATGTCGAAAAAGACACCGCCGTGCATTTAGTAGACGTCTTGCGTTTTTTTTAAAAAAAACTTTAGTCGAGGTAAATCAAGGCCGTGATGTACACGACTCACATGACGGACTGTTGGGCTAAAAAAAACAAAAAAAACTTGTGCAGTGAAGGAGAAATCAAAAGACGGATAGAGGGGCATTATCTAAATCAGCCACAAAATCCAGGAAGGTGTAAAAATGTTTCGTTTTGGCTCACAAATGGCCAGATTACCAGTCTGATTAAGAAATGTTTGAACTTTACATTTCAAAAAGTGATTACTGTTTTCCTTTTTTTTTTTTTTTTTTTTTGCATATTTGTATACCACGAGTGATTTTCCTCTTACATAAAATACATGTATTAGTAAACATTTCTTTTAGATGTTTTTAAAATATAAAGAAGTCTTCATTAATTAATACAGATCTTCGTATTAGAATATTTGTAATCATTAATGTTCGTATTTTCCATAAAGTAATTTAAAAGTTGCTCTGTTATGAGCATTGGATGTTTGTTAGTGTTAACTGCTTAAACGGTTAACGAAGCTTATACCGTTGCCTGAGAGTGTCCAATAAATTGTCAGTTATGCTCGGTTGGGGAGGGCGGGTACTGGAAAATAAGACTAAGGGAAACTGTGTCAGTTATTTTTAATTTCAGTGAGAAGCATTGCTTTGTCAAAATAAAGAGATGCGAGTTGATTTCTTTCCTCTGCCACGATTTTGAATGACAGGAGTGGCATTGCTTGAATCGCCCTGGCGCTTATTGCATCCTAAGATGACGATAATCGCTTTTCCCGTTTTGGCGCTCACTGCATCCAAGAAAGACAATAATTAATTGTTTGTAGTGTTATTAATAACTCATTAAATCTAACGGATATGACACGTTTACGTTATGTTGATGTTATGGCTCTTTACATCCAAGAGAGACAATTGTTTGCCTTGCTGTTATAGCGCATTAAAAACAAGGGTTGTTTGCCATGCTGTTGATATGGCTCATTATAACTGAGGGTGACAACAGTTATTTGCCATGCTGTTTAAAGCTTTTAAATCCAAGGGAGACGACAATTGTTATGTTATGCTGATATTACATCCAAGGAAAATTAATTGCTGGCAGTTCTTTTGGAGCTCATTTTAACAATAGGAGGACGTTAATGTTAAAAATCTGTTACTGTGTTTCATGTTTGCTGATTTTTGTCCTCTTTCAAAAATGAGTCAGTTGTTTTAAGAACATATTTGTTTGTTAAATGAACTTTTGGAATTCATGCATTTTTATTTTGTTGTTATTATAGCTCAAACAGTATAATCTTCTGTAGAAATTTCATGTTCACGTTTCCACTACCTTTGTCAAGCTAAAACAATACAAATTTGTTGGTGTGAAGAGCACTGGGTCTGGCGCTTTTAAAACAGTGCCTTAATTTTCTAACGGTCTGTAATTGAAATTTAATTGTGTCGAATAACCTACCCGGGTGCCTTTTCATGTTTCCTATTGTTACACCAACTTAAATATCACTTTACATCAAGTTCTGTCATGCTTTCTTTCTTTAAGAAATGTGATCAGATAAATAGTGCACATTTGATATATACTTTATGTGCATTAGTTTGAAATATACAGTGTATATATATCCTTGGGTTTATTTGGTGAAAAAATCAACCAACAAGTTGACGTTGTTAAAATGTAAAGCTGTTTCCTCAAGCATGACCTATGTAAACATCTTACTCTATAAATTTTGCCTGACGATATACAGAGCGTGTATTCTTAATGTATGGCGACGAGAGCTGTCAAAATAGCAAATGTTAAATTGCAGAGGATATGCCAGAACATGTACATGTGCAAGTTCTCATTGATATTTGACGTAAGGCCGGCAACTCCTCAAGGCACTGAAACAAACATTGGTCTCTGCGCATGTACAGATAAATGACAACGCCAAAAAAAAAACAAAAAGAAATAAGCGTCAATCACTGAATATATACAGATAAATAGCAACGCAATGAAATAAACATCAGTCACTGAGTATTTACTGATAAATAGCAACGTAATGAAATAAACATCAGTCACTGAGTATTTACAGATAAATAGCAACGCAATGAAGTAAACATCAGCCACTGAGTATTTACTGATAAATGACATGAGCAGAAGCACATTCCAAGCAAGAAATGCGTTGTAAACATTAGAGATTTTAAAAAGAATACAAAAAAAAACAGGATCTCTCTATAGTGTACCTATGCAATTCTGATGTAGCAAGATCATCCAAAGCAGACAGTTCTCTCTATACTTACGCAATTCTGATGTAGCAAGATCATCCAAAGCAGACAGTTCTCTCTATACTTATGCAATTCTGATGTAGCAAGATTACCAAAGCAATCGGTTCTCTTTATACCTATGCAATTCTGATGTAGCAAGGTCACCCAAAGAAACAGTTCGCTCTATACTTATGCAATTCTGATGTAGCAAGATCGCCCAAAGCAATCAGTTCTCTCTATACCTATGCATTTCTGATGTTGCAAGATCACCCAAAGAAACAGTTCTCTCTATACCTATGCAATTCTGATGTAGCAAGATCAACCAAAGCACACAGTTCTCCCCATACCTTTGCAATTCTGATTTAGCAAGTTCTCCCCATAGATTTGCAATTCTGATGTAGCAAGATCAACCAAAGCAAACAGTTCTCTCTATACCTATGCAATTCTGATGTAGCAAGATCAACCAAAGCGCACAGTTCTCCCCATGCCTTTGCAATTCTGATGTAGCAAGATCACACAAAGCCATCAGTTCTCTCTATACCTTTGCAATTCTGATGTAGCAAGATCACACAAAGCCATCAGTTCTCTCTATACCTTTGCAATTCTGATGTAGCAACCAAAGCACACAGTTCTCCCCATACCTTTGCAATTCTGATGTAGCAAGATCACACAAAGCCATCAGTTCTCTCTATACCTTTGCAATTCTGATGCAGTAAGATCACCAATTGCAAGAAATGTGCTAACATAAGTCTAAAGGATAAAATTTAATAGTTCTCTTATAGCTAAGCATTTCTGATACAGCAACATCCACTAGCACCTACTGTGTTGTAAAACTTAGGTGGTATGCAAGTAAACACTTCTCTCCAGATCTTATGCAAGTTTGTTGCAGCAAACATTTAAAAAGTTCATATAGTTCTATTTGTTTATTTGATATGTGTCAGCTACTCGTTTTCCTCCATTATTCATTACAGTAGTCAAATGTTACTTTCTTTATTTTTATTAATTTTAAAACTAGATCTGCATGTAGCTTAGTTTTTATAATTTATCCATAGACTTATTAGTAATTTAACTTGTAAATATTTTTTTTAACTGAAAGCGATATAAACTAATGCATTTTATTTTTGTATTATTATAAGTATTACAATGACCTACGATTTTCTGGGACAAGTTGCTGTACCTTGTCGTTTGATATGTTTGTTTTTTAATTAAATTATAATTCGAGACGCGAGTTTTACAGTATTTCCTAGCAATATTTTTTACTGTTAATAATAAAAATATATAGTACATGTATTTATTTTAATCATTCAGCTATGCGTGACTGTACTGCAGTTAGTGAGCGAACTTATCTTTATAATGCTTGTATATAATCTGTAACAAATGTTAGAGAAAACTTATGAGAAGCTAACAGTCCGCAGACAGTTTGTGCAACGTATTCAGTTTTCTTGTTTGTTTGGTTTTTTGTTGTTGTTTATTTGTTTGTTTGTTTGTTCGTTTGTTTACTTTTTATTGTTTTTGATCAATAACTGGTAATTACTAGTGACATCAACTATCCTTGCATTGCGAATGATGTTAGTGACCTCTTGTATTATGATATCAGCCACCCTTTGCGTTGTGAAAGACGTCAGGTTTCCTTGCATTCTGAGTGACGTCAGCTAACCATAGCATTGTGACATTAGTTGCTCCTTGCATTACGTGACATTAGTTATCTCTTGCATCGTGACGTCAGCTAATCCTTGAATTGTGACGTCAGCTAATCCTTGCATTATGTGACATCATCTATACCTTACACTGTGACGTTAGCTATCCCTTGCATTGTGACGCCAACTAATCCTTGCATTGTGAGAGACATGTACTTCTGTGCTATTAGCTAATGCATCTACAATGTACGTTTGTTGTGTGGTGTTTATTTTCAAGAGAAATAATGCATGTATACTTCAAGTTTTACATGTCTTCTTTATTAATTTAATGAGACTGAACAATTTCATCTTCACACTCAAAACACACACACACACACACACACACACACACACACACACACACACACACACACACACACACACTCACTCACTCACAGAAGCACACGCTCACACATAGGAGGTTAGTCTTTGTGTGAGAAATAGATACTGGTAGTATTATAGATCAAAACAGTGAAAGCATGAATACGTTTTCTAGATCTAAAGGACCGACGTTGAAGTGTGATAAGTATGTAGGTCTAAAGAACCATAATGTGACTGTGTGAAATCGGCTTAGTAGACTGTCTTCAATAGATTGCCCTCCAGTTTCACGGGCTGTGGCGCAATACAAAGGATTAGTTCACGGGGACTCGATTCACTCCTATTTAGTAGGCTTCGACAGAGAAATGTGATGACACCTCAGAATAACTTATCACAAGTATAATATGTTTGCTTTTTACAGTCCAACTTGCGGAGTAAACATTCAAACTAAAACTGTTTCGTTAAAATATTGTTGTCCCACTAGGAAGACACGTGAGCAAATCGTCGATCGTAATCTATTGAACTGTTCGGTACCCTACACTGCTTTATAAATAATATGTAAAAGCTAGAAATCAACTTTTGAATATTTCTGCTCCATTTGTTCAAGCTTGACCGTCTCTATTGTTAAACCCTTTGAATAGATGTACCCCGTTTGCTTACAATCACAGGATTATTTCAAACAGATATCTTGCATAGGTCCACTTCACTGTCTCAAATTTTAACTTCGGTTTTCTCGGTGAGACAAGACAAAAGTACATCTCATATTTCAAGGATAAAATGGTTTAACACCTCAATTATTGTACAACAGCAATTGCACCAATTAGTACAGTGGACTATTATTTTTGTTATAGTTTGGCTGTCATAAATATTTGTAATAATATTAAAACCTCAGTCAAGTAAACACAAAACATGACTATCATAGTCTTGTAGTGATTAGATGAACAATAATATTAAAACCTCAGTCAAGTAAACACAAAACATGACTATCATAGTCTTGTAGTGACTAGATGAACAATAATATTAAAACCTCAGTCAAGTAAACACAAAACATGACTATCATAGTCTTGTAGTGACTAGATGAACAATTAAAACCTCAGTCAAGTAAACACAAAACATGACTATCATAGTGTTGCAGTGATTAGATGAAAAATAATATTAAAACCTCAGTCAAGTAAACACAAAACATGACTATCATAGTCTTGCAGTGACTAGATGAACAATAAATTGAAAAAAAATTAAAATAGAATCGGTTTAGCAATAAAAAAATAAATGAAAATTAATTCGTTTCATATAATTTGTGTAATATTTATAATGTAATATTCTCAACCTGCTCCAAATTAAATATATGAATGGTGCCTTTCAGGGAATTACCAGTAAATAAATATGGTTGAATTTTCTTATAAAGAAATATTTCCTGACTAATTAACATTTACTGATTGCAAAGTTTACAGACAAGCCCGCTGTGTTTGAAGTTTAAAACTGATATATAATATCTCTAGATATCATTTTGCTAAACATATTGACGCTGCAAGAAAAATTAAAAATACAAACTAATTTAATACTGCAAAAATACTACTATAACTCGTTACTGCTGAAAGATAATTTATGCAGGGGAAGACAATACTGCAAAATGCAATTATACCACATGTATTTGACAGGTTGATAGGTAACACAATAGTAGTGTAAGGCACATTAATACTGTCCCAAAATACATATTAATATTACAACACACATTGAAACTTTCAAATCTGTTAATACACTGCAACATGGGCTTCTAAAAAAAAATAAATTTTATTGCTTTCTTATGTTTCGTATCTAGATATATATGACTGAAAATATTATATCTTAAAATACTGTTTTTATTTCTGTGTAAACGTTATCTTTTCAATATGTATGACTGAAAGCATTATATCGTAAACTATTGTTTTTATTTCTGTGTAAACGCGATCTTTCCAATCTTAAATAATGTTTTTATTTCTGTGTAAACGCGATCTTTTCAATTCTGAAATACATTCTCTGAAATGGAGGGTACTCGAATGCCCTGACATAAACATACACGTGTATCTCTGTTCATAAGTCAAAACAGATTAAGACAAATAAATGGTAATGCAAATTTAAAAAATGTTTATTTTCATGTACAGCGCTAATGCAAGCACCTTTCATGTTGGTATGCCTGGGAGCAGCTGAACATATTTATGTTGCTGTCTTACTTTAAAGTATAGGTAAAAGTAAAAGATATACAAGCTAGTAATTAGTATGTGTTTGTTTGTGAGAGTGTTGTTAAATTAAATACTAAATTTGTACATTGTTTATATTTCAAAATTTAGATAATTCATTTTTTAAAATGTCCTTAATATAAAAGTTGTAAGGAGTTTTATTTAACGTGGCTTTTTAACCTGAAATAAAGTAGTCAGATGTGTAAATTTACTATTTAGAAACAAAGAATCATTTATTATTATTTTCATGCATTGCATGCATATTGGTGAAGGACGTAGAACACAGGTCTGTCGTGAATGTTAGGGCTAACTATTGCATAGTACTTTACATCTCTTAAGCGTGTTAGGGTTAACCATTGCATAGTACTTTACTTCTCTTAAGCGTGTTAGGGTTAACCATTGCATAGTACTTTACATATCTTAAGCGTGTTAGGGTTAACCATTGCATAGTACTTTACATCTCTTAAGCGTGTTAGGGTTAACCATTGCATAGTACTTTACATCTCTTAAGCGTGTTAGGGTTAACCATAGCATAGTATTTTACATATCTTAGGTGTGTTAGGGTTAACTATTGCATAGTACTATACGTCCCTTAGGCATTGCATAGCATTTTACTTTTCTTAGGCCTGATAGGGATAGCCATTGCATAGTACTTCTCTTAGGCGTATTAGGGATAGCTATTGCATATCACTTCTCTTAGACCTGCTAGGGATAGCCATTGCATAGTACTTTACTTCTCTTAGGCGTGTAAGGGATAGCCATTGCATATTACTTTAACTCTCTTAGGTCTGTTAGGGATAGCCATTGCATAGTACTTTAACTCTCTTAGGCCTGTTAGGGATAGCCATTGCATAGTACTTTAACTCTGTTAGGCCTGTTAGGGATAGCCATTGCATAGTACTTCTCGTAGTTCCGTTAGGGATAGCCATTGCATAGTAATTTTATCTCTCTTAGGACTGTAAGGTATAGCTATTGCATAGTAATTTACTTCTCTGCGGACTGTTAGGAATAGCCATTAATGCATTATTGATTTTTGTCTTCTGGATTTGTGATTATTTAAATGCTTTAATCTCTAAATACATTTTCTGCATCACAAATCCAGAAGACAAATATATGCTTGAGCGTATTACCGGTAATGTATAAAGTAATGGTTATCCCAGTATTGCTCTTATTATTCTTTACTTATGCAGGCATTTTAATTTAATTATTTAATTCATTTCCCTGCATACCGTTTTCATTTGGTTAAACATATTTATCCGCTGTTTAACCAGCTGTCCATCTAATTAATTACCTGTAAATAGCTGTACATAGGATTAGGGGCAAACACCATTATAGAAAAAAATATTTTGTATTTAAATCTAAACAAACGCAAGCACACGTACATTTACTATGTGTATATATTTATGTGTGTACATATATACTCTCATTCTCTCTCACACACACGCAGACACACATGCAAACAATTGATTATTTAATAATCGAGTCTTCGTTCACATACATACAAATCCGATAGAGATTTTGAAAGAAACTGAAATAATTAATCTTTAATACTACGTCTGTCTATGTTTATATACTAAATAAACACACGTGACCAAAGTCGTAATTCAGTAAAAATGATTGATTTAATGATTTAACTGCCATTAGGTGAGATAAATCTACGATATCAACGCATAAACCTAATTAAAACGCAGTGATAAATATATATGTATACTTTTATAAAGCAGAAAGCCATGCCTCTTGTATCTATCCTTTGGCCTGCAAATTATGAAACATTTTTACATGGTTTTGTTTGCTGTCAATACGACTTCGTTTTGTGTGCTGTCAATACGACTTCGTTTTGTGTGCTGTCAATACGACTTCGTTTTGTGTGCTGTCAATATGACTTTGTTTTGTGTGCTGTCAATACAACTTCGTTTTGTATGTTGCCAATATAACTTCGTTTTGTATATTGTCAATATAACTTCGCTTTGTTTTCTGTCAAATATACATTTGTTTTGTGTGCTGTCAATATGACTTTGTTTTGTTTTCTGTCAATATATCTTTGTTTTGTGTGGTGTCAATATAACTTTGTTTTGTTTGCTGTCAATATAACTTTGTTTTGTATGTTGTCAATACAACTTCGTTTTGTATGCTCTCAATATAAATTTGTTTTGTTTGCTGACATTATAACTTTGTTTTGCATGCTGTCAATATTGTTTTGTGTGCTGTCAATATAACGTTGTTTTGTGTGCTGTCAATATAACTTTGTTTCGTTTGCTATCAATATACCATTGCTTTTTGCTGTCAATATAACTTTGTTTTGTTGTTACCCTAACTCGTTATCAGAATAAGAGAACTTTACACTGACAAAGATTTCCGAGAAAAAAATTCTGCTTTATCCTCTTGCACAAATAGTAGCAGAAAGTTAGATTATTAAGTTGACGATGTGCGAGGTCAAGCACGAATATTGGTCTGTTGTCTGTACGTGACTACTTGTGACAGTTTTGTAACAATTTACCATTTTGAATTAGAAATGTCAGTTTAGGATCCGGTGTATTTTGTCTTGTTTGTGATGTTTGTAACTGCACTGTCTTTATCAGTTTCGACTTTATGTATGCCACTGTTTTTATCTCCTCGATCTCTCTGTTTTTCTCTCATTTTATCTCTTACAAACTGTTCATTTTACCATGCCTCTAAATGTTATTTTCTCTTCTGCCTCCCACCTCTCTCTCTCTCTCTCTCTCTCTCTCTCTCTCTCTCTCTCTCTCTCACACAGACACACACACACACACACACACACACCGGGAACTCAACCTTCTTTAGGTTTTGATGCACTGTGACACAAATGAATATTTACCAAATATAATTGAACTCACTAGCGTGTAGTTTTGTTTTTTTAATCTTAAACCCTTTCAACGTCCGTAGCATGTTTAAGCCCTTTAACACATTTTGAATGTGTTGCTTATATTTTATAACCGTTAATTTTAAACTCTTTTAACTTGTTTTAATATGTTGCTGCCCATTAATTTTACATATTTTCCACGTGTTGTTTATATTTCTAACCGTTAATCTTAAATTCTTTCAACATGCTTTATTGCGTTGCAACCCATTAATTTCACACATTTCAACATGTTTGTAGTATGTTGCTTCCTATATAAACATCTTCCACGTATTTTAAAAAAAAAAAAAGTATTTCTACCCTTCACATTAGTGTTGACGTACTTTAGCAGATTTCTACCCATTCCTCTTGAATTTGCAGGTAGCATGCCTTCTGGTTTATTTATATATACCTATTCTAACCAAATCCTAGACGCTAATATATTTGTGATTTGCCCTATTATATCTATAACATACATTATAAAACTTCATGAACAAATGGAACTAACTTACATTTTAAAACTTCATGAATTACATTATAAAATTTATTAATGAATGGGCCCTAGTCTTAGTTGAAAACTACAAGCTGCTAAGTTACGACTGTTGTCTGCTTTGTTGTGACTTCAACCCTGCTGTGTTATCACTACAACGTACGTTAGACATTGTGGACGAATTTGAAAACAGCACATTAAGTATCACAGAGTGTATTTGCCTCATGTCTTGTGATGTCGACCTGCTGTGTACTCGTCTGACAACACGTTATTTTATCAACATTACTTTGCAGGGGTAAGGGCGGGGAAATTTCTCTCCGTCTCCTCGAGTATTTTCTGACATAGGAGATGTCAAGTGGAGGCAGGTCACAAGACTGTGCAGGTCAAAGCTGTAACACGATACAGGGGTACTTAGACTGTCGTCTCGTATAATGCAAGTAAGATACAGGCCAGTATTATAACTAAGTTATAGTGGTAGGAAGATGACCTTTCATTGTTATTCGTTGTAACACAAGAAAGAGAAGACAACTATAATGCAAGTAAGATACAGGCCAGAGTTATAACTAATTTATAGTGGTAGGAAGATGACCTTTCGTTGTTATTCGTTGTAACACAAGAAAGAGAAGACAACTATAATGCAAATAAGATACAGGCCAGAGTTATAACTAATTTATAGTGGTAGGAAGATGAACTTTCATTGTTATTCGTTGTAACACAAGAAAGAGAAGACTAACTATAATACAGGTAAGCAGACTGTTCTATCAAGTAATGTATACATAAAACCAAACGTGCTATTTTCAAAAGAAACAGTTTATCCATTTTATAAGAACGTTTTCTGTAATGTTTTCATTACTGAATGAAAAAAGGTTCTATCACAGAAAGGGGATCTTTCACTGCGACTAGTCAAATTGTTGAATGCAGAATTTGCATTGAATCGAAGCATGCCACTTTTAAAATTTAATTCAACGTAGACATTACGTTAGTTTTCAGACATTTCGACAGTTTCTAGACATTTCACCAGTTTTCACACATTGTCAGTTTTCGGGCATAACGTCAGTTTTCAGACATTTTGACATTTACCAGACATTTCACCAGTTTTCAGACATTATGTCCGTTTTCATACATTTTATTAGACATTATACATCAATAATCAGGCATTTCGTCCGTTTACAAACATTACATCAGATATAAGACATTATATATCAGTAATCAGGTATTTCGTCCGTTTACTAACATTACGTCAGTTATAAGACATTATACATCAGTTACCAGACATTTCGTCCGTAAGTGGAAAATATCACTACTCTTTTAAACTCAGCGAAGGAAATTAATACATTAATTAACAAATAATACGAAGCAATTAATTTATGTGTAAGTAGATAAATAGAGGGAAAAAAACTTCAAGCGTTTTTACACTGATAATTTTTGTTTATTTTTGCATTTTTTTATTGTTATAAATTGCTACATTTTAGCATGAACATGAATAATTATAATCGATTGCAGTGTTTAACTGTTAATTATATTTTTTTAGAATTAAAAATGCAAAAAAGAAAATCAAACAAGTCGCGTTTGTGACAAAACAAAAAAAAAGTGTTTAATTTTTATACAGTTAGTCTATACACTTTTTAAATTTGAGTTTCTGTTGCCTGTCTGGTCATTGCACTGTATTAGGTTAGCGCTTTCCGGTTCTGTGTGTAGAAAATAAAGTACAATTATTGTTGAGTTTTACTTTCCTCTTCGTCTTCACTGTATGTGTCTGTATATGTGTGTGTGTGTTTGAGAGAGAGAGATTTGACAGACTGTGATTTGTGTGATGTTTGCGTGCATTTGTTTTTGTTTAATAACTAGTGTGTGCTGTTTGTAGAAATACAGCAAATTTGTTTTTGTTTGACAACTAGTGTGTGCTGTTTGTAGAAATACAGCAAATTTGTTTTTGTTTGACAACTAGTGTGTGCTGTTTGTAGAAATACAGCAAATTTGTTTTTGTTTGACAACTAGTGTGTGCTGTTTGTAGAAATACAGCAAATTTGTTTTTGTTTGACAACTAGTGTGTGCTGTTTGTAGAAATACAGCAAATTTGTTTTTGTTTGACAACTAGTGTGTGCTGTTTGTAGAAATACAGCAAATTTGTTTTTGTTTGACAACTAGTGTGTGCTGTTTGTAGAAATACAGCAAATTTGTTTTTGTTTGACAACTAGTGTGTGCTGTTTGTAGAAATACAGCAAATTTGTTGATAGTCGGAGCAACATGATAATATTTGCATCTGGAACTAATACATCTAAAATAAAACAATTCAGACGTGATAAATGTTGTATGTTGTACTTGAGACTAAAAAACAAAGTTGTTGTTTGAAGCAACAAACTTCACAGTATATGACCAGTAAACAACGACGACAAGAATAATTTATTCTAAGACAAAATACGTGCGCGCGCGCAAACGGTAGAGACGTTTTTGGAAAATTAATTTCTGTTGGGTATAAGCTTTCGCTGAATGGTTATAACATAAATAACAACACATTTTTTTAGGTATTACCTATACTAACAACAAAACTTTGAGTACGACATAATGCTCACAGTGAGGTGTAAGATGTATGTATAGTAGTAACCCATTAATAGGCGTTTAGCCATTGTCTGATCAGGTTATAATACATGAAGAAAACTTTAATAGGGGTAGAGCATGTTACAACACTTTACTGAGTACTACGCACTTATAACTTTCTTTGGAATATAACAAATCAAAATTCCTTGAGTGGAGTACAAATTACTACAACGCTTTCATTGGGATATAACGTAATTCAACGCTTTCATTAAAATATAACGCACTTAACAGTTTGACTAGAACATAGCATATGCAAGCTTTGTTTGGAATATAACGTAATTCAACGCTTTCATTAAAATATAACGCACTTAACAGTTTGACTAGAACATAGCATATGCAAGCTTTGTTTGGAATATAACGTAATTCAACGCTTTCATTAAAATATAACGCACTTAACAGTTTGACTAGAACATAGCATATGCAAGCTTTGTTTGGAATATAACGTACTTTAACGTTGTGATTATGTAATGCCTAAGCCACACTAGTTATTGCTTATGATTATTATTATTATTATTATTATTATTTAAACACCCATAACTAATTACAAGTGATGAGAAACTTACTTTAAGTTATTAATAATTCTCCAGAAGACACCACTCGTCTCTCGCACTTAGCGGATATGTGGGCGCTGTAAACGTTTTCTCTTTTCCACAGCATTAAAGATAAACATTTACCATCACATGATATTTCTGTAGATGGAAAACCTCTTACAAAAGGAGAGGACAAATTCGTCTTTTAAACTATATTTAGTGAGCCTTCGTTCACCTATGTCTCTCCAACATATCACTATCAATATGTGTAAGAAGGTCAGAAATTTATTAAATCAACAATCAGATATACAATATATGAATATAATGAAAAGAGCATAGACATTTACATCAATTCACAACAATATTCAATTAAGACTAGACAATCGTTCAGTCCATTCTTTCATTATCAGTCAGTTAACTTTCAGTAAACTTTATGACCGGACTCGAGTTATGTTCAGATTCAAAGTGATTAGAATAGAGTATTTCTTCAACAAAGAAATTTCCAGTCATTCCCATTGGATGAGTTTGTTATGAACAAGTGTGAGACTCGTAGTCGAAAAAACTATTCTCCAGTTGGAAATGGTTTGGATTGCATTAGCAATTTTCTAGCATATTCTCCAACTGAGTTGATTACTTCCAACTTTGACGCTTACAAAATTTACTATCGTAAGGAGTGACAAGGTTGTGTCACTTTCACAATTTAAGAATTTATATAACAATTAAGTCTAGAAATAGGGATAAGCAAATTTACTCTGCCTCAGATTTGAATATGTACTTTAACACATAGATTGGAATATAACCTATTTTAACGTTTTGATTGAAATATAATGTACTTGAATGATTTCATTCGAATATAGCGTACTTTTACGCTTTGCTTGGAATATAACGTATTTTTACGGTTTGACTGCAATAAAATATATTTGCTGCTTTGACTTGAACATAACACTCCAGCTCTTTGTTTGGAATATAATATAATTCTGTTTTGTGGGAATATAACATAATTCAATATTTTGATATTAATATAACATAATTCAATGCTTTGACATGAATATGACATCGATCAATGCTTTGATTACTATATAACATAATTCAATGCTTTGACATGAATATGACATCAATCAATGCTTTGAATGGAATGTAGTGTATTTGAACGTTTTAATTGGAATACAATGTACCTCAACAGTTTGATAGGAACTAATATATATTGTACTTTTTGATAGAAATGAAATGTATTATACTTCAACTGTCTGACAGGAAATGGAATATAATGTGCTTCAATAGTTTGGAGAATTGGAATTTAGTGTACTTCAAAAGTTTGATAGAATTAGAAAAAATTGTTCTTCAGCAGTTGACTGAAATTGGAATGTAACGTACTTCAGCAGTTGGTTGGAATTGGAATATAATGTTCTTCAGCAGTAGACTGAATTTGGAATATAACTTACTGAACAGTTTGATTAGAGTAAAGCGTAATACTTGATTGGAATATAACAAACTTCAATAATTTGATTTGGATATAATGTACTTCTCCAGTTTGGCTGGAGTATAATTTACACAAACCTGTCAGGTGACTATGCTGAAATTAGCATACCAAATATCTCTGCTGACATTACTCTCTTAACCAAAGTGCGCATCAAAGCAATTTAAAAAAAAAAAAAACACCGCTTGCTACACTTCGCTGAACAATCGTGCGTTTTCGTTATGTTAACCGACTTCGCACCTTGTAACCCAGACTACTATCAGCTATTCATTTTACAAGCAATATATTTTCCATTATGGAGGGCGGATTTTATTAGACATTTGTTTGACTGGTAATATATCGCAAGCAAGTTCAGCAGATTTTAAAATACGTCATAGAATGTTAACTGAACACAGCAAGCTTTAAAATACGTCACATAATGTTTCTGAACGCATCAAACTTAAAATTACATAGAATTTTAGCGAACGTGTCATGCACAAATGCAGTTTGTGAATTGGGTCAACCGTCAGTGACCTGCTTTACAGAATGCGTGCGTCAATCGCAAGTTTTAAAGCATATCACATTACTTAATGTCACACAAAAATAAAATTTATATGGACATTGACTGAATGCGTGAAACACAAGTAAATTTAAATTATAACTTAATGCACCACACTCAAAGCACAATTTAAATCAAAATTCTGAGTACTTCATTCACAAGTAAAAATGTATGTCGTTACCGAATTTGTCCCTCAGAGTTAATATTCAGTTGTTGTTAAACGCCTCACATACACTTAAAATGTATTTCGTGTTTACTGAATACGTATAACATTATAATATTAAATACATAAAATTCGTCTAACACACTTGATACTTAGATTACCTAAGACCACCATTCTCTGCAGAGAAGGTGTCTTCAAAGTCAAGAGTTAAGGGCCCTTTTTGTTAGACAATGTAGAGTGGAAGGTCACTGTTATACCAGCTGAAGAAGTGTATATAGCGAACACTGTCTTATATCAGGTGTTGTGGGTGCTATGGTAGGCTGACATTCTTAAACTAATGAAGAGAATAAGTGATGATTTTTAAGAGATACGGAAGAAATTCATCAAGAGCTATATAAGGAACACGTCAAGATTTTGTGAGAAACACGTCAAGATTTTGTGAGAAACACGTCAAGATTTTGTGAGAAACACGTCAAGATTTTGTGAGAAAAACGTCAAGATTTTGTGAGAAACACGTCAAGATTTTGTGAGAAACACATCAAGAATTTATAAGGAACACGTACCAGTAAAATTACTTATAGTAAAAAAAAAAGTGTACTACAAGTATCAAATGTCCTAGTCCTATTTTAACATTTTGTCACCATCTAGTTTCATCTGTTCTCTCAAAGGCGTGTCCAACGACCTTTTCCTCACTCATATGCCAGTTGTCCAAGAGGTGCTGAGAGTCCCGTGTGATTTCGAAGACATACGACTGTTGTGTGCCTGTAGAATTAAATATAAATTTCATCGTAATTATAAAATCTTTCTCCTTTTCTAGCTACTTATTTTTTTTTATCTACATGCATTTCATTCATACACACTCGCATAAACACATACAGATGCACCCACATACATGCAGATGCACATGCATATACACACAAATGCATGCACGCAATCATGCTCTCTCACTGAATATATTCACCATTCACCCTTAAAAGAAGCGTGGGTTCTATTGATTTGATATTATTCTGATTGAGAAAGATCGCGCTATTTACCGGGGTCATAAAACTTCCCCTTGAACGTTCTTGGCCTTGGCACAAATTTTGTCAGTGGCGTAGCATTACGAGAATGTGTCTCGGAGATCGGGAGCGAGGCTGACGTAGTTCTTTCCCCTTCGCAATGCGGAAGTTCACTGTTATCACTACTCGTTAGAGGAACAGATGGCTGATGGGCAGTGTTTTCAATCTCAGGTGGAGTATTGCGGGTGCCTGAGGGAGGTTTTGGCTCTGCGGAAGTGCGTCTGGATACTGACTCCTTGTCTCCAGCTACACATGAGACCAATGGCTCATCAAGGATTACCCAACTTTGTGTAGAGCATGATACAATGTCATCTGTATCTTTCGAAACATTACGCACGGCTCCATTGTGTCTGTTACCCCCTTCCCCTTCCACTTTATCGATGTTCGTTGCGGTGTCTTCTCTCCCATTTTTGTCATCCTTGGCGACTTCCTTTGAACCTGTTTCATGTTCATTCTCAACTTTCTCTTCACTATGCCCGGTTTGTGAAGAGGTTTCTTTCTGAGGGCTGTTCTCTTCCTGTTCGTTCTTCACTTCCTGTTCAACCTGGTCTGAGATAAACACGAAGTGTGGGTATCCACGCACGCAGATCGTTTTGGGCGGTAAGCGGTCAGCCAGACTTGGCCTCCTTGTCTTCTCGTGCTTCTGTTCCCAGGTGGCATCAAAACTGTAAACCCCAGGGTGGGCATAACCGGGTAGGTTGTGGTGCACACATTTGATTTGATCGTACAGCATGGAAGGAACCAACTTGCTGCTTCGTGGTGGAAAGCAACTGCATGCTTCGTCCCCCACGTCAATGAAGGCTCGAGACTTGACCTGAGTGGGGTCAGGCTGGAAACGGAGCGTGCTGAAGTCGAATTCTTCATTTTTGTTAAGAGCATCCTCACCCTCTTCCTCGCCGTCTTTCTCACCCTCTTCCTCACCGTCTTTCTCACCCTCTTCCTCATTCTCGTCAACGTTGTTGTCATCTGCTGCTGGATCCTCGGAGCCTCTTCCTTCCTCGCCTTCCTCATTTTCAGATGCAGGCTGGGACTTTATTGACCCATCTTGGTTTTCTTGGCTACTTTCACTACTGCCCATTGAATTTTCTCGTGGTCTTTCGCTCTGTGTGCACTGGAGTGTCTGCTAACACTGGTCATAGAGCGACGTTATATTTCCACAGACAGCAGACTAAGAGAGATCTACATGTTTTGACCATTTGGGAGTCAGGATAAGATGTGCATAAATACAAATCTCAGAAATGTCCGTTGCAGTATTTGCCACTGAAAAAGAACATAGTGTGTCAAGACCAATGACAGAAGCAGGACTGATAGAGAAAAGAACAAAATCATATATGATTGGATAACAATGGCACATTAATCACCAATGTCATCAACGTCTTCGTTATCATCGTCATTCCTATTCTTATTGTTGTTTTTCTTTTTCTATTATTATTTTTTCTTGTTCTTTTACTTCATCATCACCATCATCGTCATCTTATTATTATTATTATTATCAATATCTATTCATATTACTGGTAGTAATGAGAATAATTCTTGTAATATTATAAATGTAGGTCATTGAAATAATATTTTGAACTAGAGTTAATCATTTACAATCATTTTTAAATTTGAAAATTGTAATATTTTGTACTATAATTAATCTCTTACAATCATTTTAAATTGAAAATTGTAATATTTTGCTGCATACTTGATTGTGTTCATAACTGTCATATGATGGAGATTTCTTCAAAATATTTTTAATATACATTTTCACATTTTGATATAATAATTTTAAAAAGAGATGCTATTTGTGATTGGTATGATTTAAAATGTTACAAAATATTTTTTGGGGGGAAAGTGAAGTCCACAATGGTCAAGGGTCAAGGGTGAAGGGGAAAATTAATCTGTGGAGGAGCAGTTACAGAGTAGGGATGTTGTTATTGTCTGGTTGGAACCCTGACCTCTAAGCAATAGTGTGTTGGCTTAAGCATTATATCTGGAATCTTGATTTTGGCTTTGGTTAGTGTTATGCAATTCTTATGCTGTCCGTAATCATAAACTTGTTTCTGGATAGGCCACATGTGTGCTGACAGAATGTAGGTTGAAAGGTGTGAGAAAGTCATGGATTTGAATTTGATTGGATAGGAGTGAGTACGGGTAGAGATGGGTATGATTTCAAGAGTAAATAAAACCACAATAGACATTCTATTCCTCACTCTTTGCAAAATGACTCTTTCAATGAGTGTTGAGACTGAGTCCCTCCCTAATACAGGTTGTATATTAAACAGGAGATCCTTGGTCCTTGACTAGATAAGGGATTTTTTCTTGTGTCCTTCATGGTTCATTTTCTATCGTATTCTGAAATCTATGATGAGGGCTTTGGATGCCTGATTCTGATGTATTTATGCCATGTCCTAAGGAGCATCTATCAGTGTGACGTACATCATACCAGCACAATGAAGTCCTGATTGTGACTGACTTCAGTGTGTCTTGAACTTAAACAGACTTGTTAATCTCAATATCACTGTAATGTGAGAAACTAAGGCACAATGTATTCTGTTGATTCTTTAAAGATTGTTAAACTTTTCTTTTATTATTTTTTTAATTAATTGTTTAGTCTTGTGTATCTATTAATGAAGCATAAATTATGTATTTGTACTTTATTGTAACTTACTTTGATTGTCTCATGAGTATGTCTTGTTCTCTGTCTGTCTCAACATCTATTTATGTATCTATTGTCTAAAATCTATTTCTCAGTTTAACAACTAAGTGATTTAATAACTGAGTTGGGGTCGTGAGTCGAATTGAAGTCAGCGCACTTGCATATCGGCGTAACAGTTGCAGCTATGCATATATAACCAGTGGCCCGTACTCTGATTCGGCACTTGATGTTTTGTATCATAACTAAGTGCTAATATTGATAGGATTCGGCACTCGATGTTTTGTATCATAACTAAGTGCTAATATTGATAGGATTCGGCACTTGATGTTTTGTATCATAACTAAGTGCTAATATTGATAGGATTCGGCACTTGATGTTTTGTATCATAACTAAGTGCTAATATTGATAGGATTCGGCACTTGATGTTTTGTATCATAACTAAGTGCTAATATTGATAGGATTCGGCACTCGATGTTTTGTATCATAACTAAGTGCTAATATTGATAGGATTCGGCACTCGATGTTTTGTATCATAACTAAATGCTAATGTTGATAGGATTCGGCACTCGATGTTTTGTATCATAACTAAGTGCTAATATTGATAGGATTCGGCACTCGATGTTTTGTATCATAACTAAGTGCTAATGTTGATAGGATTCGGCACTCGATGTTTTGTATCATAACTAAGTGCTAATATTGATAGGATTCGGCACTCGATGTTTTGTATCATAACTAAGTGCTAATATTGATAGGATTCGGCACTCGATGTTTTGTATCATAACTAAGTGCTAATATTGATAGGATTCGGCACTCGATGTTTTGTATCATAACTAAATGCTAATGTTGATAGGATTCATTAGTACAAAGTCACCACATAGCACGCGGTGACAGAAACTTAATTATTGATAAATATAATTAAAGCAGACAACAACACAAGCACCCCGATCTTCTATGTTTAGACTTACCTCTGAGATTTGGGGGGAGGACCAAATTATATTGTTATACTTTTACTTGTTTGTGTGTCTGTATTTTAACGACGACATTGCAGTGGGTATGGCGGCATTTCACGTGTTTGAACACCGATTGCTCTATCGACTCGTAGAAATGACGTTGGCTTAACACGCCATTTAAAAACCTCTGTGGTGGTGGCTGGTGGCTGGTGGCTGACGTATAATTATTGCTCTTCTCGTCAGAGATATACCTGCTTAACAGTTTGTTAAATCAGTGCAGGTAATTAAGCATTCAACGACAAATAAAGCATGGCTCTTTCATCTGCTACATATGCGTGATTTCATCATTCACTGAGATCGAGGCAAGGTAAGAGTAGTGTGTACTGTATACATTTTACAAACAACGATCAATACTTTACAATTTTAACGCCTCTAAAATTATCAACAAACATGTCACGTAATATCGCACATTCTCCGAATGCATCGCTATACACTTCACACATGAAATGCACAGTCCCAAAATGCATTTCCGTTCACGTCAAACAATACATACATTCCCAGAAAGTATTGCTATACACTTCACACAAAATAAGTACATTCCCTAAATGTATCATAGCACTTCACACAAAATACATACAGTCCCCAAATGCATCGCTAAACACTTCCAATACAAAGCGTACATTCCCGAAATCTATTGAAATGCACTTCACATATAATACCTACATTCTCCAAATGTATTGAAATATGCTACAGATACTTCACATATAATACCTACATTCTCCAAATGTATTGAAATATGCTACAGATACTTCACATATAATACCTACATTCTCCAAATGTATTGAAATATGCTACAGATACTTCACATATAATACCTACATTCTCCAAATGTATTGAAATATGCTACAGATACTTCACATATAATACCTACATTCTCCAAATGTATTGAAATATGCTACACATACTTCAAAGATAGTGCGTACATTCCCCCACATGTTTCACTATACACTTCACATATAATACGTACACTCCTGAAATGCTGTAGATAGTGATGTGATTGAAATTTTGGAATTTCCTTTTCACCTGTATTCCAAAACTGCTGAGGATGTCTGTAACGATATCACATTTTGATCAAATGCATTTACACTGATGTGAACTGAATTTATATGAACAATCACCCACTTTTGGTCGCAGTGGATAATCACTGAACTGAAAGGTGTATAGAGGCAGTCGTACAAGAATTTCAAAGAGAAACACGATTAATTATTCATGTTGGCGCCGTCATTATCGACAACCTTCTGCAAGGTGACAATCGGCATGCGGTCAGCAATCCGACTGGATATAACGTCAATAGAGTTATGCGTGTACGCGCGCGCGCATGTGTGCGTACATATTTGTATGAGAGAGAGAGAGAGAGAAAGAGGGAGATAAAGAGTGTGAGTTTCTGTATTTGCAATTTAATGTCTAATCATACTTGTCCATATACCCCCGTATTTGTAATTACATATGAATCGATTTGTATCCTTATGTTTCTTATCTCTGTCAATGATTGCCTAATGATGCATATTGAAATGTTTCATGTATGTAAATGATTATTAATAATATAGTTAGAGTGATTCAGTATGTGTCAATAATTGCCTAATGATACATATTGTAATGTTTCCTGAATGTAAATGATTATTAATCAGTGATTGCTTAATGATATATATTGCAATATTTTAATATATGTAAATTATTTTTAATGATAATTGTTATAATGAATCGATATATGTCAATGATTGCCTAAAGATATATATTGCAACGTTTCCATGTATGTAAATGATTATTAATGATAATTATTTTGTAATATTTTAATGTAAGTAAATGATTGTTAATGATAATTGTCGTAATAATCCTGCTTCTGGAATATATATATATATTTCATTATTCGTAAATTACTACTAATGATATAATTATATAATTTGTAATTGTTTACCACCTTTAGTTACATATATAGCAGTCTGTGTCACACTGGTTCTCTAAATGAAGGCTAATTACTTTCCTATGGAAAAATAATTCCTATTTTTTAATTTATTCCTAAGTTAAATAAATACTTCATCGAAAAGTTCATAAATATTCAATGGTTTCGTATATTCATGGTTATTTTAGTTGTAGCCTAGTGCCACAAGACAAATTATACTTTATTAAAATTGATAAATGACACTTTATATTTCTTCTTGAGTTTATGGAGCGAGTAGTTTCTATCTCTTACTTTATTTCGAACAATACATTCCTTATACTGGTGACGCGTGGAGAGCCGATATGTACATGTCATTGCCTTGGCAAGAACGACACACCCTTCCACCCCACCCGCAACAACCGCCCGAAACACCATAGCCGATACAGTCAGTCTTGGCCAGGAAAACCGTTTTGGGGATTAGTAGTATTTAAAGATTTTGTTCTTTGACATAACATTTTCTCTTTTAATGGGAAAGCAGGAGTGGAGGGGGAAGGGAGAGAAAAATAACAAGATTGATAAAGTTTGTCACGTGTTCATATCGAGCAGGTGTGACAAGACTATCAGCGCGATATGGATAAGTGACTTGTTTTGTTTTGTTTTTTAGCTCGGCAGGTTTTTCGTTTTTTCTTCTCTTTTTCATTTCACAATTCAATCATCTTTTGCGTGCATAATACTTTCTTGATTGTGTTTCTAGTGTTGCCAGAAGAGACTGAATGGTTTTCTCTACTTTATTGCATTAGTTATATATATCTCGCTGTTACTTTCATTCTTCTCTCTGTGTGTCTTAGCGAGTATTTGCGTACGTATGTGTTCACGTGCGTGTGTGTGTGTGTGTGTGTGTGTGTGTGTGTGTGTGTGTGTGTGTGTGTGTGTGTGTGTGTGTGTGTGTGTGTGAGATTGTGTGTGTTTAAGAGAGTGCATGCATGTTTTCTCTCTTCTCTTTCTTTAATATCTTCAACTCTGTCACTATCACTAGCTTTCTTCCTTCATTCCCTCTCCTCACTCGTTGTTTTTTCTGATCACTGTTGATCTGTTTTCTTGTATTTATTTGCTTGTTGTGTTTTTTATGGTACATCATCAATTAAAACTCTCTTTCTCTTATTTGGCCTTTTTCGATGGTTTCTAGTCTATTATCCAGTGCTTGACCTTGTGCAGCTGTTATGAGTGCTTCTGTTTCTGCTCTCAAACCTGCCTCTTTCACCCATCTATATATTGGTTGTTTTGTTGATGTTTTATCAGCTTGTCATGCATACTGGCAATGGAGAGGTTTGGGACTCCAAGTATTTGCTAATGCCAGTTTCGTCGTTTTCTTCTGTTTCTTTATCTGTTATTGTGTGTGGGTATGATCCACATATCTTTATCTGTTATTGTGTGTGGGTATGATCCACATATCTTTATCTGTTATTGTGTGTGGGTATGATCCACATATCTTTATCTGTTATTGTGTGTGGGTATGATCCACATATCTTTACTGCTTCTATCAGTGGAGCTCCTCTTTGGTGTTAATCCAGATGTAGTCCACAAGGCCTATAACTTCTCCTTCAACGATCTTTTTGATTTTCTTGAGACAGCCTCCCATTTTCCAAGAATATTGTTATTATTATTAGTAGCAGTAATAGTAGTAGTTATAGTAGTAGTAGCAATAGTAGTAGTAATATTAGTAACAGTGGTAGTAAGAGTAGTAGTAATAGTGGTAGTAGTAGTTGAAATGTGTATTTACTTTCTATAATGCTTTTCTATTCCTGAATAAATTTGCCAGCTATCTCAAAACATAATTTACAAAATAATTACTAATCTCTTAAGCTTTACTGTATTAGGTAATTTGAGGAAGTTCATTATATGAGGGTCTAAAAGAAAAGAATCTGTGGTAAAAAAATAAACCGAAAATTGTAGAAACACTGAATACACAATTATTGCAAAATAATAACATTTGTGACAAAATGTATGTTTATTTGTCATGCATTCCAAATGCGTTGTACTAAGTGTATGTATTGTAGCAAAAGCAGAACATTTGTAACCAGATGGTTGTGACTTTCGCCTACATTCCAAATGGTACTTAGCAAAATTTGAACATTTGTAGTTACTTGGGTGGCTGTGGCATGGGGTTCAAGAAAGATGTTATAAAAAGACTTAAAACCCTAATGTGGCTGAGGCATGGGGTTCAAGAAAGATGTTATAAAAGGACTTAAAACCCTAATGTGGCTGACCACATGTCCACTCACATTTCAACGTTGTCAGTTGTTACAGGTATTTGACAGTTACAGGAATATTTTGAACATTAACAATCACTAAAACGACTAAGTGACCCCCCAATCCCAAAACTGATCTATTTAGTTGCTTGTTGAGGTATGAGATGGGGCAGGTACTGGCATGCCACTAGTGTAGATTTGGTGCCAATTCTAAAACATACAATAACATTTCCTAATAGAGACAAACCCTAAAACTACACTGCTTGAGATAACTGCTATGATTACACTTAGTAAAAGACAAACCCTAAAACTACACTGCTTGAGATAACTGCTATGATTACACTTAGTAAAAGACAAACCCTAAAACTACACTGCTTGAGATAACTGCTATGATTACACTTAGTAAAAGACAAACCCTAAAACTACACTGCTTGAGATAACTGCTATGATTACACTTAGTAAAAGACAAACCCTAGGTGCTAGAATTATCAGCGGCAGATAATCTTCACGTACAAAATCAAGTACTGAGTCTCATTTGAGATATAGAAAAGTGTGTGCATTTAGGCTAATTTAACACAAAGTTTACGTTACCTCAGATTACGTCTAGAAGGGGCAAGAACCAAAGACAAACTAGTATATTGAATACAGTATCAACTAGTGCAGTCATTCTAATGCCAGGAATATAGTCACATCTAATATAAACTAGCACTTTGAAACTTGATGTCAGGATACAAATAAATACATAGAGTGTATTTAGCTACTGATATATTTGTATGTATTTCCCACGGTTTTCTGACAAGAGTAGTTCATAATAAAATGGAAATTGCTATAAAGAAGAAGAAAAACTTACACATGCATGCACAGGAGAAAAAAGCAGAAAAGGAAATATGAATTGAAAAATAAGAATATATTTACTAAGAAATACTAAGATAAACAAGAGTATCCACATATAAAGTAAATAACTCACCCACACTCGAGAAAGCAGGAAGACTGCGTAAAGAAACTCTTGCATGCACCATTATCAACACGTTCATCCCAAGTGCCTAATTTCAAATCTCAGTCATCAGCACTATAAACAACTACATTAATGAAATCCATCCTTCCAAAATACAAATAATGTAATTAATTAAAATCAAGGGAAAGAACACTTAATATTATAAGTCTGTCAATCTAACCACGAAATATAAATAAAAATGCAAAGTAAAATCTTGAACGAAGTGAAAGTTCTAAACAAATAAATATCGATTAAAATGAATGTATTAAAATTATTTACAGGCTACAATACTAATGCGCGACGTTTGTCATGGGAATAGCTGTGTTTCTTTATTATGTCAATAACATGATATTCCCACGACACCCGAAGACTATTGTCCATATGAAATAGCGGCACGCATGCAAACGAGTGTCATGTTCACAAATTTGCGCTGATGTTATGACACAGTGTAAAATAGCATTTGCACTGCACAGGTGGCAGTACACTGTAGCGAAAATCGACATTGCTGCACAGGAAGCACAGTATAACACAGCAAAAAAAACACCAGCCGACACGTAGGAGAATGTATTACTTGTGTAACGAAGGAGTGGCGTGACCTCATGTTACAAAAGTTAAGCATTACCAGGACGTTCAATTTAAACAATGCTGAAGTGTAGCAATTCATATCTCTAGTATGTAGCAAGAATGACCACGTGATGCATTGTAAATACGCCAACAGAGAGCATGCACGCAGGATAGTAAATACAATCACTTAACTTTAGTGTGCAAGAAAGTGGTCTGCAGTTTACATCGGCCCCTTTCTGGCTGGAGGGATACAATTTAAATTACCCGATAATTTGTTCTTGGTTGGAAAATCTTTTTTCTAGTTTCGCGATGTCTCCACAGCTTATCTGATTAATTGATCCTTTAGTCCATTAACTGTCAGTAAATCACATAATCGTTATCCACTACAGTATATGGACCGATGATAAATATAGGTCAGTTGAAGATGTTTACATTCAATCCATGTTGTCTATTTTTATTGATTCCATTCCTGGCCTTATTAATCTATCGATAATGTGTATAAATTCCAATAGTTGCTAACTATAACACTGTCTCATATGAAAGAGCCGTTTCCAGTATCAATTTATATGCTTTTTAATACACACTTTAACGTCTGTCAATTGTTCATTTCACAAAAAGAATAAAGGAGTCAAATTATTCATCATCATCGTAGCCATCACCACCACCACCACCACCACCACTACCACCACCATCATCATCATCATCTTCTTCTTCTACACTGTAGTTTTATTTTACTATAAAACTATACTTCTAACCTCTACACTGTATTTTTATTTTACTACAAAACTATACTTCTAACCTCTACAGTCTACACTGTATTTTTATTTTACTGCAAAACTATGCTACAACTAAAACTCAAGTCCATTTACAGCCTAACCTAAACTATCCACCTTAACTATCGGCCCTAAGACCTAGACCTGGGGTTCTTAACTGGGGTCCATGAATGGGTTTCAAGGGGTCCGTGAAAGTCACATATTCACTATATTTTTATATTTTGCTTATGTGAGTTCTTCTAGGGAGAGTACCCATAGATTTCACCAGATTTTCAAAGGGGTCCGTGACGCAGAGTAATCCTTTTCTGTCTGGATGTTCCTTTGCTTCTCTTCTGTCTGTGTTGCTCTCGGAGTCTGTCTCTGTGTCTTTTGTGTGTCTCTCTCTTCTGTCTGTGTTGCTCTCGGAGTCCCTGTCTCTGTGTCATTTGTGTGTCTCTCTCTTCTGTCTATGTTGCTCTCGGAGTCCCTGTCTCTGTGTCATTTTCTGTCTGTGTTGCTCTCGGAGTCCCTGTCTCTGTGTCATTTTCTGTCTGTGTTGCTCTCGGAGACCTTGTCTCTGTGTCTTTATGTGTCTCTGAGATGTTATCCTCCCATCTTTTCCTCTGTCTTCCTCTCCTTCGCCCTCCTTGCACAGTACCTTGCATGATTGTCTTGGCAAGCTCTGTTGATCGTGTGACATGCCCATACCATTTCATTTTGCGTTTTTTTCACAATGGTCAATAGCTCTTCATAGGGCCCAAATGTTTGTCTAATTCTTTTTCCCATTTCCTCATTCGTGACATGATCTCTATGCGAAATGCCAAGCAACTTTTGAAAGCATCTCATTTCAGTAGCTTGTATCCTCCTTTCGAAATCCACTGTGAGGGTCCATGACTCAAAGGCATATAAAACACAGATACAACCAAGGAGCGCATCAGTCTGATCTTTGAGCTGACTGAGTTGCTGTTATTGTCAGCGCAATCCTGGACAATATTTTTGGTTTTGATCCCTCGTTTGTCAGGATGGCTCCTAATACTTGAATATATCAACTGTTCCCAGTTTCTGATCATATCGGAGATTGGTTCAGGACAACAGTGGGAGACAGACAAGGTTGCTTACTTTCGCCTATTCTCTTCAACATCTTCCTTGAAAGAATCATGACAGATGCTCTGGAAGACCATGAAGGAACTGTCAGTCTTGGAGACAGAACAATAACGAACTTACGCTTTGCTGATGAGAGAGAGAGAGAGAGAGAGAGAGAGAGAGAGAGAGAGAGAGAGAGAGAGAGACTGAGAGAGAGAGTCAAACTACGAGTACATTATTATTTGCTTGTTGGTTGCATGCTTTGCAATATATAACTTCAGAATATATAACTGCCGAAATGTACGTTGTACAAGGGAATCATTTAAATAAAATTGTGTGTGAAATATCGCGTACATTTATTGCGTACTATTTTTCCTGGACTAAAACTTTGTTAATGATAAAGTTACCACACAAAATAAGAGCATCAGGTCGCTGTATTTTTCTGTTCACGAGTCCTTAAACATTTAATTTTATTTTTTATAGTAAAAAATTTACACCTAGTTAGCTGTCTGGCAGAGCTCAGTGACGCATTGTCATTGTTTCGACCTCTGCTCGAGGTCGTGTTGCACGTGAAGAGCGCTCTTTGAAAAGACGTGTCAAACTTAGCCGCGTGACAGGACTTGCACCCAGTGTATCGTTAGTCAGAGAGATCATAATTCAGAATAGGAACCCTGACTGGTCTGAGCTCTTCTTGTAAACGTACCATCTTTGGCAAAACTGGACACAGTTCATAATAATATGGTCTCGTTGCAATGAATCATATTCTTCACTTAATCATTTGGAACTTCTAAAGGGAAATCTAACATTCAAAATAATTTGGATGATGTGTTTTGCATTTGAACACTTTACTGCCATTCCATTTTTCATCATGTTTGACCATTTATTTGTCTTTGTAAGGTCCAAATTAAAACAGAGAATCTAAAACGATTGTGTGAAATGTCCAAACCTAACTTCTAGATGAAGAAATGAATTGTTAACAAAGTACAGTTTATCATATTAATTACATGAAAAGATTTGCTAGAGATACGGGAGGATTCAAATTTAATACAGAAAAATAAATTAAGAAATAAACAATATATTACAACTTTAATGCTGACTCAGAAGAGGATTGGCTAGTTAGTCTCAAATTAAACTTTTAACCAAAAATTATGCATATGGCCCCTTACTGATGCATTTGGATTTTCTGTTCTGCTGCACATTTAGATCCCCACTCAAATATTTGTTCCTTCTATTCCTTGGCGTATTTGTTCATCATTTACTCATCTAGACTTTCTGTTTTGCAGCGTACTTGTTCATCATTTACTCATCTAGACCTGTTTTGCAACGTACTTGTTCATCATTTACTCATCTAGACTTTCTGTTTTGCAGCATACTTGTTCATCGTTTACTCATCTAGACTTTCTGTTTTGCAGCGTACTTGTTCATCATTTACTCATCTAGACTTTCTGTTTTGCAGCATACTTGTTCATCATTTATTCATCTAGACCTGTTTTGCAGCGTACTTGTTCATCGTTTACTCATCTAGACTTTCTGTTTTGCAGCATACTTGTTCATCATTTACTCATCTAGACTTTCTGTTTTGCAGCATACTTGTTCATCATTTACACATCTAGACTTTCTGTTTTGCAACACTTCCAGAGATGCCAGACCCCTAAAAAATGTTACTTTATAAGCGCTAATCCACTTTTAATAGATAAAAAATATACGGGGTGGCTTTTTCCAATACTGCATCCAGTAATGTACTCCCAAATGTCTCCTGGCCGACCACTTTTAAAAGAAAAAAGTATATGGAGTGGCTCTTTCTATATTGCATCCAATAATGTGCTCCCAAATGTTTCCTGGCTGACCACTTTCTCATATACATATATATTCATATACTGAATCCTTTAGTTTGAATTTTAAATTATTATATTTTTTAATTTATTCATTTTACATTGACTGCTTTATTTTTTAAAGTCAGTGTGAAAATACGTGTTCTAATAAATTGTACTATTACATTCTTAAAATACGTGTTCTAATAAATTGTACCATTACATTCTTAAAATACGTGTTCTAATAAATTGTACCATTACATTCTTAAAATACGTGTTCTAATAAATTGTACCATTACATTCTTAAAATACGTGTTCTAATAAATTGTACCATTACATTCTTAAAAACTTAAAATTAATGCTTTTTAAAAGTATAAATTTACTAAAAAGTCTGTTTTATTAAATATCAATCAAAATTTTTACTGATCGGATGTTTGTATTGTTTCATTCTTAATTTTAGCTGTATGATATAATTTGTGATTCTGAGTTTTACACGCTGAACAGTAGTAAAATTTGATTCTACCCAAATTATTTTTTAAAATATATTTTAAAAACATTGTAAAGTCTTGGGGCGCAACAAAAAATCTTGCACAGGGTGCTGGTGGACTGGGGGCTGGCCTTACTCTGATTTCATTTACGGGAGTATTCTGTTTATACATTTTCAGAGAGTAGTCTAATTTAATTAACTTAAAATAGTATTAAAAAAATAAATGTTAAGCTTATAAAGGCAATATACTATTTACTCTAAACATTTTGAAATTTTCGCACAATCAAGATCGTGTGGTATGAAATAGTGTTTTCTGAATTATGACCGGTTTCGGTAAAGATACAAGAAAATAGCCTATTATATAAGTCATATCTTGACCGGAAGTCTTTTGCTGCCCAGAGGATGGTGAGTTTTTTTGTATTGAAAATCTCTTATAATTATTATTGATAACGTCTACTGAACTGAATATGAACATTTTCCAGTCAAATAATACTGATATATAAAAACGGCATAACCATTAAGTCTAACATTTGTTTAATTTCGTTATTCCTATGTTGTATTATGCTCAAATTCTACATCTATCAACACCCTAAATTGTTACCGCGGTAAAATAGGATTAAGTGTCGGTTATTATTTGTCTGTGCTGCACAGCACGGGAGACAATTCGGCACGTCTTGGGTTATTTACTTCATATTTACATGAGTTCGTATATTAGAGTAATTTCCATTGAGATAACATTCTCAAGAACTTTATAATCACTTTGGCTGACAATCATGAATAAAATGTACTTTTTGTAAATGTTTCTTTTACTAACTACTCTTTATCTATATTAATAACTATTCTAATAATAACCGACACTAAAAACATAGTTTACCGTTACTAGTATTGCTAGATACAAAACGAGCCCCGAATATGTAACTAGTGTAAGGAAACTAAATAAATAAAAATACTAATCATTGTAGTATAAATATCATACACACTTAGCTGTAAAGAAACTAAATTACCATGAATACTGTACATAGTAAACAAAATAATTTTAAATACCGTACATAGTAGTATAAATTAAACCATTTTAAATATCGTACATAGTAGTATAAATATGATTCTCACTTAGCTGTAAAGAAACTAAATCATTTTAAATATCGTACATAGTAGTATAAATATGATTCTCACTTAGCTGTAAAGAAACTAAATCATTTTAAATATCGTACATAGTAGTATAAATATGATTCTCACTTAGCTGTAAACAAACTAAATCATTTTAAATACCGTACATAGTAGTATAAATATGATTCTCACTTAGCTGTAAAGAAACTAAATCATTTTAAATACTGTTCATAGTAGTATAAATATGATTCTCACTTAGCTGTAAAGAAACTAAATCATTTTAAATACCATACATAGTATTATAAATATGATTCTCACTTAACTGAAATTGTATGAACACTGCAGCCTTGTTTCAGTATACTAATGTAATTCTAAGATGTATATTGTCATGTTTTATGTCCCATGCAGCAAACATTACAGTTGTAACTCACTAAAATATTTAAGTTTTGACTGACAATACACTAAATCTGTCAAACTGTCAATGTAACAAAAAATTTCCTCCCTAAACTGTTCTATTACATTTAAAGGCCTGCGGTACAAAATTTAACTTTGGTGGTGGTGGTAGTGGGTGAACTCTGAAAATGACTTTAGAATTTATATTCCTTATCCAAAGCTTAAGGTGGCACACCTAACTGAAATCCACTAAATATCAACAACATAAATTGTATGAAATAAATGAGGGAAATTTTTATTTAAGTTTTCAGAAACTGATGAAAAATGTTCATGATTCAAAATATATAGGCCTACTCACTTTTCTTATGAATTTACTAGGTTTTGTAAATAATCATATTTTCCAAAACTTATTAATTTTTTTTGACAAGATTGTAAGAAAACCATAAAATATATAGACAAAATATTTGGTAGTCAATTAATATACTGTAATTTCTGGTTATTCACATTGTGTAGCAATCATTCAGCTGATAGTGAAGGAGCACATATTTTATTTAAATAATAATTTTTTTTTAAAATTTAATTAATTATAATTCCATATCTACACTATAGTCAAATATATAAAAAAGTTAGAGGTTCAGAAGCCAGGTTATGTTGTCCTTAAAACTATGTTCAAAATTCTTTGCAGATATCTTTAATAGTTTTTTTAGATGTGCAAAAAATGAAATTAACGAATGATTTTCAGTTAACTTTTCAACCATAAACATCTCCTATGGTATACTCCCATCTTTGATTGAAAATATCTTCAAAACTATTGTGATTTGTCCAAAAATGAAAGCAGTTTCATAAAATTCAGCCATTTTTCTATCAGAAAAGACCAATAACAATTTTTTTTATTGAATTTTTTCAATTTTTCATGCTTTTTGAGCAAGGTATGCACCTTAAGAGATTGTACCATTCAATAGGGGAAAGATTTATAAGGTACAAATATTTTTTAAAGCATGACAATGGAAAGACTGGCTGAGAAAAGATGATGTATAGGTAATAAATGGATGTCTTTTACTGCAACTATGAAATTATGTCCGTGTCCAGTGAAGGCAGATTGTGGAATAACGGTCTACCAGCAGATTGAATTGCTTATTTAGGCTAAGCACCACAACATGAAACATGCTGTTGTGGAAAACATGTAATTGTGTGCATTCAACATATAAGAACATTCCTTGTGGTACCATGCTAGACTGCACTAGAATCATTGAACTGAAAAAGCATTAAATTAGATGAATGATTGGCAAATGTCTGAGTGTGTGTACAAAATATGAAGATTTCTTTACTGTAGTGGGTGCATTCTTAATATAGATCTTTCCAAACTGAATCCAATGGTACCAAAAGCATCTCTGTAACTCAATTACAAGCAGAGTTATTACAGTTTTAACGTTCATAGCAATTTCGTCCATTTTGTGTTAACTGCATTAGAGCTTTTTCCAACCCGAAAATGAATAAATTGCTAATTTTGACTGACAATATATTTGAAAATAACATTGTAAAGCCTCTTAAAAAAATTCAGCCATATTTGTATGTTGGATACTACTTATATGGAGAGTCTGAACTATATTGAACATCATTTCTTCATTTTGTGGACCTTCAAAGTGAGCTATTTGCACAATTTCATTTTTGAGCGTAAAAGTTTGCGAAAAATTAAATATTGAAAAATTCGTAACTTTGGTTGTAATTGAGATACAAACTTGATTTTAGTATTATTGAAATCAGCAGAAAAAGTTCTATCTGTCTATATACATTTAAAGTATTAGTAATGATTTTGAAAAATATGTTTGGAATACCTACTAAACAATATTAAAAATATAGTTTGAACTTTTACTGAAAATGACAAAATGCCACTGAAACCTATGTTTTCTTTTTTGGCATAAGAGAAATTGGCATAAGAGAAAAGTCTTTTTTGCTCATTGTCATAATATACAACTTGAATGTCACAATGTACATTTGTATTCATTGATTGCTTATTGATCTAACTGAAATAATGTACATTTGTATACCTTGATTGCTTACTGACCAGATTGAAATAATGTACATTTGTATATCTTGATTGCTTATTGACCAGATTGTCACAATGTTCATTTGATAAGCACAATTACTTATTGACTTGACTGAAATAATGGATATTTGTGTAGCTTGATTACTTATTGACCAGACTATTGACCACATTTGTATAGCTTAATGCTTATTTAGTAGGCATAAATAATGTACATTACTATAGCTTGACTATCACAGTGTATATTTGAATAGCAAGATTGCTTATTGATCAAGATGAAATGTACATTTGTAAAACTTGATTGCTTATTGACCACATTGAAATAATGCACATTTGTACAGATTGATTGCTTATTGACTAGACTGTCAGAATGTACATTTAACTTGATTGCTAATTAACCTGGCTGAAGGAACAGGGCACAATGTACATTTGTATTGTTTTATTGAGTTATTAACTAGACAGAAATAATGTATATTTATTAATAAACTGGATTGCTTATTCACCAAACTGTTGCAATGTACACTTGTAAAGCTTCACTGCTTATTGACCAGACTGTCACAATGTGTATTTGTCTAACTTGATTGTTTATTAACCAGAGAGAAATAATGGACACTATTATTATTTGAATTCTTATTGTCCTGTCTGAAATAATGTACATGTGTATAGCTTGACTTTTTATTGACCAGACTGTCACAATGTACATTTCTATAACTTGATTGCTTATTGATAAGACTGAAATAATGGAAATTTATAAAGCTTGGTTGCTTATTGACCCAGACTGTTATATTGCACATTTGATAACTTGATTGATTTTTGATCAGACTGAAATAATGGACATTTGTATATCTTAATTGCTTATTGACCACACTAAAATATAACTTGATTGCTTATTGACCACACTGAAATATAACTTTATTGCTTATTGACCACACTGTCATAATGTACATTTGTATAACTTGATTGCTTATTGACCATGCTGAAATGTAACTTGATTGCTTATTGACCAGACTATCACAATGTACATTTGTATTGCTTTATTGCTGTTTGACAGTCTGGAATAATTTTAGTAGAATTATGATGTTTGAGTTTGTGCAACATCTTATTTATAAAGTTATATTTCTTATGTTTTGTATTAAACAGTTCAGCAATAATACAGCTCACCACTTGACCAATATTATTGGTTTGTTTACTTAACATTATCAACAAATGGTTAAACACACACTAATACAATAAAAGGAAAAATTATATAATAAAGAAATGATTGTACACACTCTTACAATAATTTAAGGAAAAAATGTAAAAAATTTGAAAAGTTAATAAATTGTAATTTGCATATCTAGGATATTTATATCCTTAAACAGTCTTATGGAAAATGCATTACCATATTTATTTAGTAGTGTTATTGCAGGCAGTAACTTTTACATATTTTTTATTACACGCACACACACACACACACACACACACACATACACACACACACAAACCATGTTTATCAGTGAATAGGAGTGATAGTGTATATCTGATTAAATGTGATTTTTCTTTGTACTATTTTTTTTCTTGGATACAAAAATCTGCTTTGCTTCTGACTTTGTAAGTCCATCACCATGCTTACCTCTTGATACCTTTGCATGTGACCGTGGACTTGTATATACTGACTTTTAAATTTATTTCTCTTTAACACATCTTCAAATATTTTTTTCAGAAAAAAATAATTGAAATTAATGAAATGTGCCCAAGTCAACAAACAGATAATACACATACATTTTCACTGAAGGATTAAGATAAATAGATACGAGTTTGCTTCCAGCCCTGAGTGATTGTGTTGTGTCATATGCTTCATCATTTGAACTGCCACTATTCTTGTCTTTCAATTTTACTTACCATTAGCAACCAAAACATTCAAGTTGAAATCCAATATTGCTGCCTAGCATTTATTTACTAAAACTAAATATTGTATCTCACCCACTCACTAATTCAAAATGGAAATCACCATTAAAAGCAAAGAATCTGGAAGACAAAATTCTTAATTCTTGCAAGATACATTTTCTTTTCTATGTAGAAAACATTCCTGCACCCAGGCAACAATGTGCTTGATAGGCATTAAGGATGATGCTTAGGAATGTGTATACATTTTTTTAAAAAATAGGTGCTAGCAGATGTTGTGGTGAAGAGAGTGGTCACACAGTACATAAATGTCAAAATGCATTTCAGTACCAAGAGAAACAGGCACTTATTTGCAATGCAAAGTTCTTTTGCAATAATAATTTTGTGTCCACTTTTAAAATGTTATTTATTTGCTTAGTGTTTGTAGTAAATTGTTTATAAGGATTTTTAAGATATTACTTTTCTTTTAATAGAATGGGTCTTTTTCTCATGGGTCATAACCATTTTGAATTTTGCTGTTTGATCAGTTCAGAAAGAATTTTTTTATACAGCTAGATATTTTAGTTCTCTCATATACAGAAGAAATAGCTATTCACCTGGTATGGAAGGTATTTTCAGATTCTGTAGCACAAGATGACTTAAAGAATTTATAAGTATATAATTAGAGAAATAGACAGCCATGTGGTGGTGAATATATTTCATTAGTAGTCTGGATAATGGTAGTTTTGGATCTATTCAGAATTAATCTGAAAATATTAGGCTGTTTATGATCTCTAAAGATCATATAAAAACAACCAAAGTTTTCAAATATTTCTTGTTTGTTTGCTTTTTTTTAAAATGATGAGGGCACCACATTTAAATTATCTCAACACAAGATATATCATAATATTTTAATATATTATTTCTTATCATAATGAAGTACACACTCAATTAAATGAGAAATCAGACATGCATGCATTAGCATTTTTAGTTTTAAAAATGTATCTGGTGAGTTAAAACATATTAGTAGATTGATTTATTGAATTTTAGAATATTGGAATATGTACAATGAACATTATTTTATTTTTTAAATTGTAGAAGAGTCTAAAGGAAAGAGTTACTATACTGATTCACTGATTTTCCACCTTGCATCGTATGCAGATCTTGTCTTTATAAATTCTTAAATTTTCAACAGTTTATAATAGATAAATGACTTTTATTGACAATACTTGTTATTGGATTTGCTCTTTGTGTTGCAGCTCATAATTATAATTGATCTTTGTTCAAAAGCTTTTTGTTTTTAGTTCTTGTTTACCACTTTCCTCATAGGAGCCACATTAGACATTTTCTTTTCTTTCGATGTTCTCAGTCTTGTATGGCTCCAGTGAGGATTTCCTCCCTTCTCTGGCATTCACAGATTTTGACATTTTCATTATAGGCTGGCTGTAATAATAGTTGTTTCATACTGTTGGCCATTCCACTTTAAGGTACACAAGATTTAAACTCATATGCAAATGCATTTACTAATTCACTAAAAACATATTCTGCACAATTCTACACAATAACAACACATTAACAACACAATAACTACACAATAACAACACAATAACAACACATTTATAAAGTACAAAATTACATGCACACAGTAAACCTATTTGGGCATGTTGTATACATACAAATTCACTTAATTATTACTCGTATTCTAACATTTTATTTTATTTTTATAAATTTTCAAAGTAATTTTCACCAGCATTAAAATTATATATTTATATTAGTTATCAGCTTAAAACTTTTATAAATGATTTGAATATTATTTTAAGTTATTTCATTTTTAAGTTGGTATATGATTGTTCATTGTAGAATTATAAAAAAACAACAATTCAGTGCTAAATTTAACAAAGAATCTTGTCTTCTTAGGTTTGAATTAATAACTAATTCTGTCATCTATATGACTTCAATCCAGTAGAAACATTTATCATTCAATATGATGGCAGTTGAAAATTATTCAGTTAAATGCACATTCTATTGATATCACATTTTCTTTGAGTAGTTATGGATTCAGAACATATTTTTTTTGGCAAAATCAGTTATTGTAACCTGTAGATTTTCTCTCCTAATTAATAAACAATATTCTTGGTGCTCTGAGGAAGTTTAAAATATTAAATACATTTTTTAGTTATACTGAGAAATGTTACTGTAAAGTAGATTGATTTTTAATTTGTTATCGATTTTGCTCTTGTTAGAAATGAAAATGCATCTTAATGAAGTTAAATTGTTCAGGCTCTCGTCATCCTTGAACCTGTGACGTTTCTACCATACCCACATAAAGCCTTCAGCTTGGAAGATCACTGACAAAGGGGCGGACTAGTCCGAGTGACCGGCCCTCAATTCACGCTAGGACTCCTAGCTAGGTGGCTATGAATGCTAGGTGCAAAGGTCCTGTAGCCCTGGTGGATAGGGAGAGCCGGCAAAGCATCCACACTGTGTCTGAAGAGTTGTTGGCTGGGTATGTGTATGTAATTGAGGGGGCAGCCATTCCTCACCACATTAAACTAAACACTTTTCATTGTGTAGGACAAATCAAAAGAATGTTGAATTCAAAATCAAATCACCTACCTTGCATGCACAAGACAGTTAGCAACTCTGGTTGCAGATTGTCTTGATTGAGTTAGTTATTTTTTAATGCCAGATTGAGAATAGCAACATGTTTAGTTGCAGAAAATATCTCAGTCATTGGCATTTAAAGTAGGCTAGTTCAAATTGCAAGCATGTGTAAGAGAAACATGCTATTGTTTAGGGTTAAGTCAGAATAACTGGCATTCATGCCAGTGTGCACACTAGATTCTAAAACTAGCAGGTGCATGTAAGAGAAATGCACCCAAATGTGCACCAAGCCTCATGGTAAGAGAACATGGGACAATCTGACCCAGCACACCTATTGTGCTGTTTGTTAAAAAATTCAAAAATATGATATGCATGTAGCTGGGACCTACATTTTCATGCACATTTGATTCAAAAAGGTCAGTTGTCAGGCTTGTATAAAGTGTGCATTTGATCACGAGTGTTAGACTGTCCCCTGAAAGTGTGCATTGTTATGTACCTGTGGACTATATAACATTGCACAACATTTTGGCTTTTTGTGCACTGGATATAGAAGCATGCATGGCAGGCAGTCCATATGAGTGAATTAAGTGTGAATGATGGAGTGAAGTGTGAATGATAGTTTGATTGAAGTGTAAATGATGTTTGATTGAAGTGTGTAGGTTCATTCAGGCATTTGTAAGGCTGTATTTTTACAGAATGTGTCCATCCCATTCTTCAGCCAAGCCATTAAGGGTACAGAGAATTTATTTCTGTACAGCATGGCAAGCAGACTGAGTATTAATTTCATCAGTAGAAAAGTTATGATTCCTACTATACAGACTAGATTGAAAAATTGCAAACAATAGTCTTTCAGTACTAATGAAACTCTGCTATTTTTGCAAATGGTTTGTCCCATTTCATGTTGTTGAAGAAGTAGTAGAAAGCAGAAAGCAATATATCAGGACAATTAGTAATTATTCATAATGTCTTTGTTGCATACTTTTTTCATTGCATGAGACCACATGAAACAATACATCCAGCCTACTTAATCTTTATGTCAGAGCTGATGGACTGGTCATGAAAGGAGATTCAAAAAGAAGAACAAGGTCAAAATTAACTGAACAAAATACTTTACAGTTGTATGCAGTCTTAATTATTAAACTATATTATTTGGTAGTATTAATTAATTTCAAATATACAGCCATGTTATAGCATATATTTTAAGTTAGCTTAATTGAAAGAATTTAAAGTTATTACTTTTTATTTTAATAGTGACTTCATTTTTTTTTTAATGAAACTTGTTAGTTTGATTGCTTTTATAAATAATTTTTTATCAGTTTCACAAACAAAATCTTGTGATAGTTTACCAAAGTATACAATTTATTTTGCATATTGTCATGAGATGAGAATGATACATAAAATTCTAGAGAGCTCTTAATGTTGGCATGTCATGTGATGCATTGTAATGTGATGTCTTTTGTAATATACACTGTCATGTTTGGTTAATATGGGAGGTGTGGTATTTTATAGCATAGTGTGGTGTCATGTAGTATTTTGTAGTGTCATTTTTGTATTGTGTGGGATTATATAGTATGGTGTAATGTCATGTTTGTATTGTGTGGGATTGTGTAGTATGGTGTAATGTCATGTTTGTAATGTGTAGTATGGTGTAATGTCATGTTTATTGATTGCATGTAAGAGAATGTGTACATGCATGTGGGTGAATATGTGCATGCTGGTAAATTATGTGCATGTGGATGGGGGTAGTTGTGCAATAATTGTAATTATAACTACCCTAAGGTGCCTGGACAGGCTGAAGGGCAGGTGGATTCCCTCTCACTGCCAGCTGGGCCAATCTGTTGGTGAACCCACATGACCTGAGGATCATCTAGTGGATCACCCAACATATACTTGGTAGGAGATTTTCTTATTTGTCTTCTTTTTTCTGTCTCCTTTCTGAAATGTCTCACTCAACTGGGTGGGGAGATTCAGTAACTAGACAGTTGGGGGTTGTCGACTTTCCAGTCAAGCGGCTTTTAGCCTATTGGCTGGACAGGGCATTTGATAAATGTCCTGTGTTTGATGACTCATTTATTAGAACAGATTTCATCAGAATGCACATTCTTATGGTACAAATTTTTAAAATTCAAAAACAGGGTGATTACTTCTGTGAGATTTTTTTTATTATTAAGATGGGTTTTATATTTATGCTAGTGCATTACATTTCTACAGTTTTTTGAGTATGTTCTTTCAATTATATATGAGTAAAAATTTAATAAAAAAAAAAAAAAAAAAGAGAATATAATTTATAAAATTCAAAAACAGGGTGATTTACTTATGGGGAATTTTTTTTATTATTAAGATGGGTTTTATAGTTATTCTAGTGCATTACATTTCTACTGTTTTTTTAGTCTTTTCTTTCAATTATTTATGTGCAAAAACTAAAAAAAAGAGAATAAAATTTTTAAAATTCAAAAACAGGGTGATTTACTTCTGGGGGATTTTTATTATTATTAAGAATTAATGTACTTATAAAACCCATCATTTCTACTGTTTTTTGTCTTTTCTTTCAAATATATAGGTGTAAAAATTAAAAAAAGAGAGAGAATAAAATTTTAAAATTCAAAAACAGGGTGATTTACTTATGGGGGATTTTTTTATTATTAAGATGTAATGTACTGGCATAAATGTAAAACCGATCATTTCTACTGTTTTTTGTGTATTTCAATTATATATGTGTAAAAATAAAAAATAAAAAAAAGAATAAAATATTTAAAATTCAAAAATAGGGTGATTTACTTATGGGGGATTTTTTTTATTATTAAGATGTAATGTACTGGCATAAATGTAAAACCCATCATTTCTACTGTTTTTTGTGTTTTTCAATTATATATGTGTAAAAATAAAAAATAAAAAAAAGAATAAAATATTTAAAATTCAAAAATAGGGTGATTTACTTATGGGGGATTTTTTTATTATTAAGATGTAATGTACTGGCATAAATGTAAAACCCATCATTTCTACTGTTTTTTGTGTATTTCAATTATATATGTGTAAAAATAAAAAATAAAAAAAGAATAAAATTTTTAAAATTCAAAAACAGGGTGATTTACTTATGGGGGATTTTTTTTTATTATTAAGATGGGTTTTATAGTTGTTCTAGTGCATTACATTTCTATATTTTTTTTTTTAGTCTTTTCTTTCAATTATTTATGTGCAAAAATTAAAAAAAAGAGAATAAAATTTTTACAATTCAAAAACAGGGTGATTTACTTATGGGGGATTTTTTTTATTATTAAGATTTAATGTACTTATAAAACCCATCATTTCTACTGTTTTTTGAGTCTTTTCTTTCAATTATATAGGTGTAAAAATTAAAAAAAGAGAGAGAATAAAATTTTTAAAATTCAAAAACAGGGTGATTTACTTATGGTTTTTTTTTATTATTAAGATGTAATGTACTAGCGTAAATATAAAACCCATCATTTCTACTGGTTTTTGAGTCTTTTCTTTCAATTATATAGGTGTAAAAATAAATTAAAAAAAGTATAAAATTTTTAAAATTCAAAAACAGGGTGATTTACTTATGGGGGATTTTTTTTATTATTAAGATGTAATGTACTAGCGTAAATATAAAACCGATCATTTCTCCTGTTTTTTGAGTCTTTTCTTTCAATTATATAGGTGTAAAAATAAAAAAGAGAGAGTATAACATTTTTAAAATTCAAAAACAGGGTGATTTACTTATGGGGGATTTTTTTATTATTAAGATTTAATGTACTGGCATAAATGTAAAACCCATCATTTCTACTGTTTTTTGTGTATTTCAATTATATATGTGTAAAAATAAAAAATAAAAAAAAAGAATAAAATTTTTAAAATTCAAAAACAGGGTGATTTACTATGGGGGATTTTTTTTATTATTAAGATGGGTTTTATAGTTATTCTAGTGCATTACATTTCTACTGTTTTTTTAGTCTTTTCTTTCAATTATTTATGTGCAAAAACTAAAAAAAAGAGAATAAAATTTTTAAAATTCAAAAACAGGGTGATTTACTTCTGGGGGATTTTTATTATTATTAAGAATTAATGTACTTATAAAACCCATCATTTCTACTGTTTTTTGTCTTTTCTTTCAAATATATAGGTGTAAAAATTAAAAAAAGAGAGAGAATAAAATTTTAAAATTCAAAAACAGGGTGATTTACTTATGGGGGATTTTTTTATTATTAAGATGTAATGTACTGGCATAAATGTAAAACCGATCATTTCTACTGTTTTTTGTGTATTTCAATTATATATGTGTAAAAATAAAAAATAAAAAAAAGAATAAAATATTTAAAATTCAAAAATAGGGTGATTTACTTATGGGGGATTTTTTTTATTATTAAGATGTAATGTACTGGCATAAATGTAAAACCCATCATTTCTACTGTTTTTTGTGTTTTTCAATTATATATGTGTAAAAATAAAAAATAAAAAAAAAGAATAAAATTTTTAAAATTCAAAAACAGGGTGATTTACTTATGGGGGATTTTTTTATTATTAAGATGTAATGTACTGGCATAAATGTAAAACCCATCATTTCTACTGTTTTTGTGTATTTCAATTATATATGTGTAAAAATAAAAAATAAAAAAAGAATAAAATTTTTAAAATTCAAAAACAGGGTGATTTACTTATGGGGGATTTTTTTTATTATTAAGATGTAATGTAATAGCGTAAATATAAAACCGATCATTTCTACTGTGTTTTGAGTCTTTTCTTTCAATTATTTATGTGCAAAAATTAAAAAAAAGTGAGAATAAAATTTTTTACACAATTCAAAAACAGGGTGATTTACTTATGAGGGATATTTTTAATTATTAAGATTTAATGTACTTATAAAACCCATCATTTCTACTGTTTTTGAGTCTTTTCTTTGAATTATATATGTGCAAAAATTAAAAAAAAAGGAGAATAAAATTTTTAAAATTCAAAAACAGGGTGATTTACTTCTGCGGGATTTTTTTTATTATTAAGATGTAATGTACTAGCATAAATATAAAACCTATCATTTCTACTGTTTTTTGAGTCTTTTAATTATATATGTGTAATAATTAAAAAAAAAAAAAGAATAAAATTTTTAAAATTCAAAAACAGGGTGATTTACTTATGGGGGATTTTTTTATTATTAAGATGTAATGTACTGGCATAAATGTAAAACCCATCATTTCTACTGTTTTTGTGTATTTCAATTATATATGTGTAAAAATAAAAAATAAAAAAAGAATAAAATTTTTAAAATTCAAAAACAGGGTGATTTACTTATGGGGGATTTTTTTTTATTATTAAGATGGGTTTTATAGTTGTTCTAGTGCATTACATTTCTACTTTTTTTTTAGTCTTTTCTTTCAATTATTTATGTGCAAAATTAAAAAAAAAGAGAATAAAATTTTTAAAATTCAAAAACAGGGTGATTTACTTATGGGTTTTTTTTATTATTAAGATGTAATGTACTAGCGTAAATATAAAACCCATCATTTCTACTGGTTTTTGAGTCTTTTCTTTCAATTATATAGGTGTAAAAATAAAAAATAAAAAAAAGAATAAAATTTTTAAAATTCAAAAACAGGGTGATTTACTTATGGGGGATTTTTTTTTATTATTAAGATGTAATGTACTAGCGTAAATATAAAACCGATCATTTCTCCTGTTTTTTTAGTCTTTTCTTTCAATTATATAGGTGTAAAAATTAAAAAAAGAGAGAGTATAACATTTTTAAAATTCAAAAACAGGGTGATTTACTATGGGGGATTTTTTTTTATTATTAAGATGGCTTTTATAGTTGTTCTAGTGCATTACATTTCTACTTTTTTTTTAGTCTTTTCTTTCAATTATTTATGTGCAAAATTTAAAAAAAAGAGAATAAAATTTTTAAAATTCAAAAACAGGGTGATTTACTTATGGGGGATTTTTTTTATTATTAAGATTTAATGTACTTATAAAACCCATCATTTCTACTGTTTTTTGAGTCTTTTCTTTCAATTATATAGGTGTAAAAATTAAAAAAAAGAGAGAGAATAAAATTTTTAAAATTCAAAAACAGGGTGATTTACTTATGGGTTTTTTTTTTATTATTAAGATGTATGTACTAGCGTAAATATAAAACCCATCATTTCTACTGGTTTTTGAGTCTTTTCTTTCAATTATATAGGTGTAAAAATAAAAAATAAAAATAGAATAAAATTTTTAAAATTCAAAAACAGGGTGATTTACTTATGGGGGATTTTTTTTATTATTAAGATGTAATGTACTAGCGTAAATATAAAACCGATCATTTCTCCTGTTTTTTGAGTCTTTTCTTTCAATTATATAGGTGTAAAAATTAAAAAAAGAGAGAGTATAACATTTTTAAAATTCAAAAACAGGGTGATTTACTTATGGGGGATTTTTTTATTATTAAGACTTAATGTACTGGCATAAATGTAAAACCCATCATTTCTACTTTTTTTTGTGTATTTCAATTATATATGTGTAAAAATAAAAAATAAAAAAAAAGAATAAAATTTTTAAAATTCAAAAACAGGGTGATTTACTATGGGGGATTTTTTTTATTATTAAGATGTAATGTAATAGCGTAAATATAAAACCGATCATTTCTACTGTGTTTTGAGTCTTTTCTTTCAATTATTTATGTGCAAAAATTAAAAAAATAGTGAGAATAAAATTTTTACACAATTCAAAAACAGGGTGATTTACTTATGAGGGATATTTTTAATTATTAAGATTTAATGTACTTATAAAACCCATCATTTCTACTGTTTTTTGAGTCTTTTCTTTGTATTATATATGTGCAAAAATTAAAAAAAAAAGGAGAATAAAATTTTTAAAATTCAAAAACAGGGTGATTTACTTCTGCGGGATTTTTTTTATTATTAAGATGTAATGTACTAGCATAAATATAAAACCTATCATTTCTACTGTTTTTTGAGTCTTTTAATTATATATGTGTAATAATTAAAAAAAAAAAAAGAATAAAATTTTTAAAATTTGAAAAACAGGGTGATTTACTTATGGGGGATTTTTTTATGGGTTTTATTTTTAAGATGGGTTTTATATTTATGCTAGTACATTACATCTTAATAATAAAAAAATTATATAGTTATAAAAAAAAAGTTATATATGTGTAAAATTTAAAAAAAAAATAAAATTTTTAAAATTCAAAAACAGGGTGATTTACTTATGGGGGATTTTTTTATTATTAAGATGTAATGTACTGGCATAAATGTAAAACCCATCATTTCTACTGTTTTTTGTGTATTTCAATTATATATGTGTAAAAATAAAAAATAAAAAAAGAATAAAATTTTTAAAATTCAAAAACAGGGTGATTTACTTATGGGGGATTTTTTTTTATTATTAAGATGGGTTTTATAGTTGTTCTAGTGCATTACATTTCTACTTTTTTATTTAGTCTTTTCTTTCAATTATTTATGTGCAAAATTTAAAAAAAAGAGAATAAAATTTTTAAAATTCAAAAACAGGGTGATTTACTTATGGGGGATTTTTTTTATTATTAAGATTTAATGTACTTATAAAACCCATCATTTCTACTGTTTTTGAGTCTTTTCTTTCAATTATATAGGTGTAAAAATTAAAAAAAGAGAGAGAATAAAATAATAATAATTTTAATAAATTTTTTAAAATTCAAAAACAAGGTGATTTACTTATGGGTTTTTTTTTATTATTAAGATGTATGTACTAGCGTAAATATAAAACCCATCATTTCTACTGGTTTTTGAGTCTTTTCTTTCAATTATATAGGTGTAAAAATAAAAAATAAAAAAAAGAATAAAATTATTAAAATTCAAAAACAGGGTGATTTACTTATGGGGGATTTTTTTTATTATTAAGATTTAATGTACTTATAAAACCCATCATTTCTACTGTTTTTTGAGTCTTTTCTTTCAATTATATAGGTGTAAAAATTAAAAAAAGAGAGAGAATAAAATAATAATAATAATTTTAATAAAATTTTTAAAATTCAAAAACAGGGTGATTTACTTATGGGGTTTTTTTTATTATTAAGATGTATGTACTAGCGTAAATATAAAACCCATCATTTCTACTGGTTTTTGAGTCTTTTCTTTCAATTATATAGGTGTAAAAATAAAAAATAAAAAAAAGAATAAAATTTTTAAAATTCAAAAACAGGGTGATTTACTTATGGGGGATTTTTTTATTATTAAGATGTAATGTACTAGCGTAAATATAAAACCGATCATTTCTCCTGTTTTTTGAGTCTTTTCTTTCAATTATATAGGTGTAAAAATTAAAAAAAGAGAGAGTATAACATTTTTAAAATTCAAAAACAGGGTGATTTACTTATGGGGGATTTTTTTATTATTAAGATTTAATGTACTGGCATAAATGTAAAACCCATCATTTCTACTGTTTTTTGTGTATTTCAATTATATATGTGTAAAAATAAAAAATAAAAAAAAAGAATAAAATTTTTAAAATTCAAAAACAGGGTGATTTACTATGGGGGATTTTTTTTATTATTAAGATGTAATGTAATAGCGTAAATATAAAACCGATCATTTCTACTGTTTTTTGAGTCTTTTCTTTCAATTATTTATGTGCAAAAATTTTTAAAAAGTGAGAATAAAATTTTTACACAATTCAAAAACAGGGTGATTTACTTATGAGGGATTTTTTTAATTATTAAGATTTAATGTACTTATAAAACCCATCATTTCTACTGTTTTTTTAGTCTTTTCTTTGAATTATATATGTGCAAAAATTAAAAAAAAAGGAGAATAAAATTTTTAAAATTCAAAAACAGGGTGATTTACTTCTGCGGGATTTTTTTTATTATTAAGATGTAATGTACTAGCATAAATATAAAACCTATCATTTCTACTGTTTTTTGAGTCTTTTAATTATATATGTGTAATAATTAAAAAAAAAAGAATAAAATTTTTAAAATTCAAAAACAGGGTGATTTACTTATGGGGGATTTTTTTATGGGTTTTATTTTTAAGATGGGTTTTATATTTATGCTAGTACATTACATCTTAATAATAAAAAAATTATATAGTTATAAAAAAAAAAGTTATATATGTGTAAAATTAAAAAAATAAAATAAAATTTTTAAAATTTAAAAACAGGGTGATTTACTTATGGGGGATTTTTTATTATTAAGATGTAATGTACTGGCATAAATATAAAACCCATCATTTCTACTGTTTTTTGTGTCTTTCAAGTATATATGTGTAAAAATAAAAAATAAAAAAAAGAATAAAATTTTTAAAATTCAAAAACAGGGTGATTTACTTTTGGGGGATTTTTTTTATTATTAAGATGTAATGTAATAGCATAAATATAAAACCCATCATTTCTACTGTTTTTTGAGTCTTTCAATTATATATGTGTAAAAATTTAAAAAAAAAAAAAGAATAAAATATTTAAAATTCAAAAACAGGTTGATTTACTTATGGGGGATTTTTTTTATTATTAAGATGGGTTTTATATTTATGCTAGTGCATTACATTTCTACTCTTTTTTTGAGTCTTTTCTTTCAATTATTTATGTGCAAAAATTTTTAAAAAAAGAGAATAAAATTTTTAAAATTCAAAAACAGGGTGATTTACTTATGGGGGATTTTTTTATTATTAAGATGTAATGTACTAGCATGAATATAACACCCATCATTTCTACTGTTTTTTGAGTCTTTTCTTTCAATTATATAGGTGTAAAAATTAAAAAAAGAGAGAATAAAATTTTTAAAATTCAAAAACAGGGTGATTTACTTATGGGAGATTTTTTTATTTTTATTATGGAAATATTTTAAATAAACCATTGTTTATATGATTTGGTAAGTTTGGTTTGAAAACATTAATAGATCCTTGAGTTAAATGTTTCATCTTTTTTGGAACTGAACTTTACATCAAAAAACTTTCATTCTGTTTCCAGCAATGGACTTCATGCCTTTAATCCCCCCCAAAAAACCCTTGTGATCTTTTCTGTATCCAGCATTGAACTTCATGCCTTTAATTCCCTCCCCCCCAAAAAAATAAAATAAAAATAAAATAAAATTTTAAAAAATTGTAGTCTTTTTTTTGTTTCCAGCATTGAACTTATTCCTTTACACCAAGAAATTTGTGTTCTTTTCTCTTTCCATCATTTGAATTTCATGCCTTAAAACCCTGCAAAAAAGAAATTGTGGTCTTTTCATGTCTTAAATCCCCTGCAAAAAAATAATTGTGGTCTTTTCTGTTTCCATGCCTTTTCACCAAGATTATTTGTGGTGTTTTCTGTTTCCTGCATTGAACTTCATGCCTTTACACCATGAAATTTGTGATCTTTTCTGTTTCCAGCTTTGGACTTCATGCCTTTACACCAAGAAATTGTGGTCTTTTTTTTCTGTTACCAGCTGTGGACCTCATACCTTTACACCAAGAAATTTGTGGTCTTTTTTTCTGTTTCCATCATTGAACTTCATGCCTCACATCCCCACAAAAATTTGTGCTCTCTTCTGTTTCCATGCCTTTACACCAAGAAATTTGTGGTCTTTTCTGTTTCCACCATTTAACTTCATGCCTTTACACCAAGAAATTTATGGTCGTTTCTGTTTCCACCATTTAACTTCATGCCTTTACACCAGAAATTTGTGATCTTTCTGTTTTATAACACTGAACTTCAGGCCTTTACACAAAGAATAATAATGTTACCATTGTCTTCCCTGTTAATTGACCTTCATGTCTTTTCATAAAGAATACTAGTACCATTGTCTTTTCTGTTAACCTGATTGACCTTCATGTCTTTTCACAAAGAATACTAGTACTATTGGTCTTTTCTAATTGACCTTTGTCGTATGTATACCTGTGGTCTTTTCTGTTTCCTTACTTTGGTTTACTTTTACCTGTGGTCTCTTTTACTTTCTAACTTTGAACTTCATGTTCAGTATTTTTATCATCTTTTGTTTGTTTCTTTTTTCTAGCATTTAAAACCTTGCATTTTCTACCATTCACTGAAGCATATATAATTATCTAAATAGTAAAAATAAATTTCTAATGCCAAGCATATCCATTTTGTACCCAGCTGTCACAATACAAAGAAAACATTGTAATTATTGCATTTAACTAAATTGTGAATATTTTGATATCCTGGTACTTAAAATATTTTTTCTTAGTTTTTACTTCAATATATTTCTATGTCCATTGGCATTCACTCTACATTGTACTGACTGTTATTTTACGTTAACACTGTTACTTATAAATCTAATTACATAATTTGAAAAAAATATGTTTCAATTGCATTTGATACCATGATTGAACACAGCTAATTTTCACTTGTTTTTAGTCATCAAAAGTAATTGCTTAATCAGCTTGGCAAGGTGTACAGTCTAGTAAATACTCATAAAAATCAAAAGGAAAAGCTGCCATAATTTATTATGACTATGTATAAAAGCTAAAATTTTAGAAGCTTTCATATCTTAATTATATCTATGTCTGAAACTAAAGAAAAAAGTCAAAAGAATCACTTGATTATGCTTATGTTTTAAAGTTTAAAACAAAAAGGAAACAGTTTCATACTTTTGTTATGCCTATGTATGAAAGCTAAAAAAAAATGTAAAAGCTTTCATAACTTTAATATTCCTGTTTATGAAAGTTTAAAAAAATCAGAAAAGCTTTCATACCATTATTATTCCTTTTTATGAAAGCTAAAAAAGTGGAAAAGTTTCCATATGGTTTTTATGCCATGTATGCTAATAAAAATGGAAATGCTCTCTCATACCTTAATTTGATACCATGATTGAACACAGCTAATTTTCACTTGAAATAATAAAATGTTTTTAGTCATCAAAAGTAATCGCTTAATCAGCTTGGCAAGGTGTACAGTCTAGTAAATACTCATTAGCAGTAGTCTTGGAAACAGAATGTTAAATGCATGTAGCTGTTGCTTAGATATTATGGTGCTATATCTGATCTTACTATGGTATGTTGCAAAATACATAAATGAAGCTTTTCCTTCTAAATTATGTAAGAAACTTTTTTTTTTTTTTTTTTTGGGGGGGGGGAATTTAGAAGGAAAAGCTTCATTTATTTATTTTGTCAATGTATGAAAGCTTAAAAAACAAAACAAAAGGAAAAGCTTTCATCCATTATTGTGTCTATTTATGAAAGCTTTAAAAAAAATCAGACGAAAAGTTTTTATCCATTATTGTGTCTGTGTTTGAAAACTTAATAAACAAAACAAAGGAAAAGTTTTTCATCCATTATTGTGCCTATGTATGAAAGCTTTTTAAAAAATGGAAACACTTTCATACCCTTATTTTGCATATGTATGACATTTAAGAAAAGACATCGAAATGAAATTTTTATGTTTATATATGAAACCTAAAAGATAAATCAAAATGAAAGCTTCATATTTTTATTATGCCTATGTTTGAAAGCTAAAATAAAATCAAAAGGAAATGCTTGCATACCTTTACTATGCCAATATATGAAAGCTAAATAAAAGAAGTTTGTTTTTATCTTTACTATGCCAGTTAATAAAAGCTAAAGAAAAATTCAGAAGGAAAAGCTCTCATACCCTTATGCCAAAAAGAAAAGCTAAAAGAAACACTTTCATTCCTTATGCCTATATAAGAAAGTGTTAATTTAAAAAAAATGAAAGCTTTGGTACCATTAAACATATACAAGAAAGTTAAACAATAATGAGAAAAACTTTCATTCAGATTCATTGTGTGCCCTTTGACTGAAAGGCCACCTTTTATCCTTGCTCTTACCCTTGGGTTATCCATGCAAGAAGAAAATGGACAGGCAGTCAGGGGGAAGAAATATCAGCCAGCCTTTGTCCTTTTTAGGACCAGGCAGACCAACAAGTGGATTACCATGAGTGAAAACAGGAACCCACGTTTCCCCTGCCTGTTGTCTTTCAAGTATCAACAGCACCCATGGTTCAAAGAGAGGGAGGGGGCCAACCAGCCCAGCTCATGCCAGGTATGTTGTTCAAGCCAGAAGCACAAGAAAGAATGAGTCAGGTGTGAAGCAGTAAAATGCTCACATTTATTCTTCAACCATGGGTAGCTCTGTGGTCTCCCACAAGAAAAGTGCTGTAGACTCTTTGACTGAACTTTTCAATGGTCAACTATACCTTGCAAAGAGACTCAGATATCCATGTGTACTTCCAAGCAGATGAACAAGACCTGCCTGAGAAGATTTCTTTGAACTACACACACACAAAAAAAAAAACAAAAAAAAACTTACATAAATTGAAAGATTCCACCAGCCACCAAATATGAGAAGGCAAAGACGAGCCAGATGATCTAAACTGACACCTCTATCCAAGTCTTCATTCTCACCACTACTGCCTCTGTGTCGATTCAAATAACACAGATCAAAATAAAAGTTAAAGGCACCTCAAGAAATGAAAGAGACATGAACTCAGCAGAAACAGTACCACAACCTGGGCATGTGTACTCACCAGGTAAAGACTTGGTGTAGTAATAGCCTGGGCTCTGTCTGTACCTTAATATCAACCCTTGTACCAGGCTACAAAATTGGTGAAAACCAGAAATGGTTAACATCTCAAATTAGGATAAGGAAAAGGAAGTGTTTTAATACCATTATGCATATATAAGAAATTAAAATTTGAAAAAGAAAGAGGAAATACTTTCATGCCTTTAATCCTATTAAAGAGAGCTAAGGAGGAGAATTGGCTTTCATATCTTGATGCATGTATGAAAAAGTTTCTTTTAAAAAGGGAAAATTTTTCATACCTTTATGTGTATGTAAGTAAGGTTAAACAAAATCTTTCATACCTTTATGTATCAGAAAGGTTAATAAAAGGAAAATCTTTATACCTTTATGAAAGGTTAAAGAAGGAAAAGCTTTCATACCTTTATGCACATATAAGAAACTAAAAAAAGAAAGTGTAAAACTTTCATTATCTTTATGCCACTATAAGAATTTTTTTATAAAATGAAGAAATGCTTTCCTTCCTTGATGTCTATATAAAAACTAATCAAAAAAAACAAACCAAGCTTTCATATCTTGTGTTGTGCTTGTTTGCATTTAACATTTAATTTTTTATTTCTTCCCTCCTCTTTCGTTCTCATTTTTGTTTGCTTTAGGATAATATTACCATGTTCTCATAAAAGTAATACTAACAGTAAATCATGCAATACAAGTCCTAAAATAATTAAACTTTCCCACAAAATTCAAACTGTAAAAAATAGGGTAAAACAGACTATGACAACAACTCTGAATAACTTTATGTGCAAATTCAGATTTTTCTCATGTACTAAATAATATTTGTGTAACTTCAGTTTAGACCAGATCCCAACAAATCTGAATTACTTTATGTGCAAATTCTCATGTACTAAATAATATTTGTGTAACTTCGGTTTAGATCATATGACAACAAATCTGAATTACTTTATGTGCAAATTCAGATTTTTCTCATGTACTAAATAATATTTGTGTAACTTCGATTTAGACCATATGACAACAAATTTGAATTACTTTATGTGCAAATTCTCATGTACTAAATAATATTTGTGTAACTTAGGTTACAGTGAATTACAACAGTTCATTTGGTAAAGCAGACTGTGCACCCTGCTAAGTGAGAAAATAGATCTAAGTTTTAGTATACTTGAAGCCTCACCATTTGTAGTTGGGGTTTACTTGTAAACAGCTAAACAAAATAATTTATTGAATATAAAGTTAATTTATGTAATTACAAAAGAACTGGTAAGTTTGTAAACAGTACATTTACATTTTAAAATGTTCTGTTTACATTTAAAATGTACAGTTCACAATTGGTAAGTTTGTGAACAGTGCATTTACATTTTAAAATGTACAATTCACAATTGGTAAGTTTGTGAAGAGTACATTTATGAAGTGTAACAGTGAAATGGCAGCAGTACAGCATCTACTGGTATTTTAACTATAAATTACAGAAAAGCATTATGAACAAATTTCCAACAGTTTGATATTTCTCAGTGTTCTAGAAACATGCCCATATAATTCATGACAAGATATATTTGTTTGGTTTGATATTTCTCAGTGTTCTATAAACATGCCCATATAATTCATGACAAGATGTATTTGTTTGATATTGCTCAGTGTTCTATAAACATGCCCATATAATTCATGACAAGACCTATTTGTTCTCTTAGAATGTGATATTTCTTAATGTTCTGTGAGCATACTCAAGCTATCTAATGACATGATTTATCTGTTCAGTATGGTATTCCTTAGTATTTCATTAATATACCCAATTATACATCCTTTTAGACTTTCTTACTATCTTTGTATTAAGACATTACTACTATATCAGCACATGTAATCCACAAACAACTGGAAACACTATCTGTCTATTTTTAGTGATACTGATACTTTTCATAATACATGTACTTCATGTACATCTGAAGACTTTCTGTTTCATTTGATACTTTTCATAATATTTCATGTACATCTGAAGACTTTATTTGTCGTTTGATACTTTTCATAATATTTCATGTATATCTGAAGACTTTCTATTTCATTTGATACTTTTTATAATACTTCATGTACATCTAATTCTAAAGATTTTCTATTTCATTTGATACTTTTCATAATACTTCATGTATATCTGAAGACTTTCTATTTCATTTGATACTTTTCATAATACTTCATGTACATCTGAAGACTTTATTTGTCATTTGATACTTTTCATAATATTTCATGTATTTCTGAAGACTATATGTCATTTGATACTTTTCATGTATATCTGAAGACTTTATTTGTCATTTGATACAAAGGAAGAAAATATAATCTGTTTCATTTGACTTTTTCTTACTGCTTCATGTACTTATGGAAACAATATCTATTTATATATATTCTGGAAACATTTGCTATTTTCTATTTGTATACTCTCACCATCTAGAAACCAGTATCTATTTATATATATTCTGGAAACAAGACCTACATCTTCATTTGCTACATTGTATACTCTCACTATCTAGAAACCAGTATATATTTATATACAGTATATTCTGGAAACAAGATCTACATCTTCATTTGCTACTTTCTATTTGTATACTCTCAGCGTCTAGAAACAAGTTCTACTGTTCTGTTTTCTGCTTTCTTTATACCTTGTGAACAAGTGTCTGGAGCAGTCTATCAGTTCTGCTTTCTTTATACTGTACCTTGAGAACAACTGTCAGGAGCTGTCCATCAGTTCTGTTTTCTTTATACCTTGAGAACAACTGTCAGGAGCTGTCCATCAATTCTGCTTTCTTTATACTTTGAGAACAACTGCCAGGGACTGTCCATCAGTTCTGCTTTCTTTATACCTTGAGAACAACTGTCAGGAGCTGTCCATCAATTCTGCTTTCTTTATACTTTGAGAACAACTGTCAGGGACTGTCCATCAGTTCTGCTTTCTTTTTACCTTGTGAACAACTGTCGGGAGCTGTCTGTCAGTTCTGCTTTAGACTTTCTTAATGTTTCTTGAACTTCTATCAAGAGGCAGAATTTTTCTGCTATATTTTAAACTTGGAGAACATTGACATATTCTGCTATTATCTGCTCTTTATCTGCTATTTCCTCAGCACATATATCCCATAAATATTTCTGAAGACAAGATCTCTCATGTTTGTTTTCAATGGTTCCTAATTAAACTCTATGTCAGGTATGTCAGGTATTGTGAAATGTTTACTGACATTTATCAGTGGCTTTAATAATAATAAGTTGATTCTTTTCATTGATACTTCACCTATTCTTCATCAAGTTAAAATAAAAGTCTGCTTAGTATCCAAAGGGTTTCACATCATTCGAAAAATAATTTAGAACGAAAAGCTAATGATTATATTTATGATTGGTTTTTTTCAAAGAGCTTATTCATTTTAAAAATAATTTAGAACTAACAACTAATGATTATATTTATGATTGTTTTTTAAAAAGCCTTGTTCAATTGAAGAAATCATTTAGAACTAAAAGCTTATATAGTATTCCAGTGAAATCCCAATTGTTTTTGCATATTTAAGTCAGAAGCAAAAAAAATTATGCAAGTGAACACCTCATTAAGTATAAACAGACACATTTTGAGAACATATTAACAAATTTAAAATCAAAGAAGATTCAGAAATGAAGTCTGATTCACTGTAAAAGTAATAAGTATACATGTTTTTAAAATTGATTTTACTTAGGAATATTATTTGCATTTTTAAAGTAATTTCAAAAGGATTTATTTTTGGTGTCATTTAATACCAATGACTTTCTCTTTATTATTGTCCATAAAGTGTGCCATGTCACACAACAGAGGAAGATATTGGGAAATGCGAACAAATGGTAAAGAGAAGAAAGAGTTCTGAATTTTGTGACATCACACTATTTCCTTTTCTTTTTTTAAACACTATTTGGTTTGTGTCCAGCTAATCATCAATGATATTTTAATTTTATAAAATTATATTGAACATTGCATTTAAGCTTGACCTCCTTAACAACCATCACCACTACTCAAAACAGATCTGTGACTCGTGCTCTTCTTCTATAAAATGCATTAAAGGAACTGCTTCATGTATTTCTGGAAGGCATTGAGATTGATCTAAAACATCATTTTATTTTCCATGCAACTTTGTAAAGGACACACATGTTTGCACCATTGACTAAAAGCTAAATTTCTTCTTTGCATTCATGCTTTTTCATAACAGAGTCCTTGCATCATGTAACAAATATATTGGCTCAAAAATGATTATTCATGTTGATTCAAAATTAATTGTATAAATTCTATATAATTCTTGACTAAGTAAAATTCTGCCTATTTTTAAATCTTCAGATTTATGCTATTACATTACTCTTAATTTGAAGTAGTAATTATCTTGCATTTTACTATCTATGGACTCAGCTAGATTATCATATGAATGGACCTATTAAAACAATAAATTTACAGTTTTGCATATTGCTGCTATTTAAAGATTTTATTTAGAGTACAACATCTAACAGCTCAATAATACCTTAAAATTAAGATAAACTATTATTTTTTTTTAATTTTTCTTGTGTGTGTGTCTCTCTCTCATGGTTACAAAGACACATATAACATACATAATCTTCAAGCACCTCTGCTTGAAGATTATGTTTGTTATACTGCACACATTGCATTCTGATGAAATCTGCTCTAGTGAATGAGCCGGCAACCCAGTATTTTTTTTTTTTTTTACTGAATCTCTTCACCTATCCTAGGGTGATATATTTCAGTTGGGAGACAGAAAGGGGGAAGACCCTACCAGGGATATGTTGGGAGTTCCACCAGATGATCTTCAAGGTCATGGTGGGCTCACCCACAGATTGGAACCTAGCGGCAGCGAGAAGGAATACATACTGCCCCAGCACGAAAGGCCTCCTGAAGGGAGCAGTATGATATTCTATGATAGGATAGTATGCTAACATATTAATCAGCATCCCACTAACATTGTTTATTCCCACTACTAACTTTGTACTAAAAATACTAACTAGAATAGAATGTTAATGTATTATTCAGCATGCCACTAACATTGTTTATTCCCACTACTAACTTTGTACTAAAAATACTAACTAGAATAGAATGTTAATGTATTAATCAGCATGCCACTAACATTGTTTACTCCCACTACCAACTTTGTACTAAAAATACTAACTAGAATAGAATGTTAATGTATTAATCAGCATGCCACTAACATTGTTTACTCCCACTACTAACTTTGTACTAAAAATACATGTACTAACTAGAATAGAATGTTAATGTATTAATCAGCATGCCACTAACATTGTTTACTCCCACTACTAACTTTGTACTAAAAATACTAACTAGAATAGAATGCTAATGTATTAATCAGCATGCCACTAACATTGTTTACTCCCACTACTAACTTTGTACTAAAAATACTAACTAGAATAGAATGTTAATGTATTAATCAGCATGCCACTAACATTGTTTATTCCCACTACTAACATTGTACTAAAAATACTAACTAGGAAAATAGGACATGCTGCCATTTAATTGTAAATATGGTGAGCAGATTTAAGCTCAAAGCAGTGATTCAATCTTGTGCAAAATGTATGCCATCATATGATGGTTGCATTTATGCATTTTCCCAGATGGATGATGCTGCACAATTTTTAGTAGTAAGCTTGACAAGCATGGAGTGCACGTGGAGCATGGAGTGTGTGTAGTGCATATGGAACATGCAGTATATGTATATGTGGTAGTAAGTGTATAATTTGTGTGCGTGTGTCTCTGTGATGACAACTGTGTATATGTATGTGCTTGTATTTTGTATCATTAGTTTGTGTCTCTGTAGCAATATGTGTGTATGTGTTTGGTGTCAGTAGTATGTGTATATGTGCATGTGTGTACACATTTTATATCAGTAGTATTTATGTATATGTGGTAGTAAATAGTTCTTAGCATTCTGCCCTCTAGACCAAGACTAGCTTTGTGCCAGTAAAGTAGTTTCATTTACTGTGGGGAAAGGTTTGTTTGCATTTTCATGTTTTAATCTGTATAGTTGGTTTATTTCACTGAAAGTAATTTCATCTTGATATTTTCATGGTACCATTTTGCCATGGTGTCCAGAATTGTGTTCTCACTATCCTTATGGATACAGCTGTTGAAAAAGATGCAAATAAGAAATTATTTTTCATTTTGGTTTGTAATTATTAGATTATTTAAACAAGCATTTTTATTTGCATAATTAATTTTTCTCATTTGAAAAGAAATATTTGTTGTTGTTTTTTTATTTGTAGCATATTTTTAAAATTAGTAAAAGAGTATTAGTAAAAGAGAAGACAATAAAATATTTTGTATAAAAATGTAAAGATGTGATTTTTTTTAATTAAGGGAAGAACATTTAACACTTTGGTATACCAATATTTGTTGGTATTTGAAAATATTTTCCTTAAGTAAATAAAGATGTATCTTTTACTGATGATGGCTGAAGATTGCTGGACTTGAGGAAATGGAATTGGTTGGTAAGAATTCATCCTTTCTTTATTTAATGCAAGTATGTGTGTTAAAATATAGTTTCAATTACCTCTTTAAAAAGTGATATAAACATTTTCTTAAATAAAAGTCTTTCTTACAGTTATACATTTTATTAAAAGAAATGTTTATAGTTATCAGTATTTATATACATGTAAATATGAGAGATTATCTTACCTTATTGATATCTACTGTAAAAGTAGTGTACATCTAGTGTAAAAGTACAAGGCAATTAGTCATTTCATGTGTTCTTTAAAAAATAGAAAGATGTTTAAAAATTCAGAAAAGTAATATTTGATTTCTTTACATATATTTAAATTTTTATTGCAAGAAGTGATTTCTGAGAGTCTGTACTTGGTGCTTATTTCAAGTAATTTTCCTTTTCATCTTGATAAATATACAGACAAGCAATCATGATGGCAGACTTTTCACTTTTCATCAGAAATACATTTTAAACATTCTGAAAGCAAATTATAAGTCATACAGTCAAAATTTTTGTTCATCAGAGTCCATTTGCCTGGAATTTGCTCTCTTGCAAGTTGGATGTATGGTTATTGTCATTCATGACATTCTGTGTTATTGTTAAAACTAGATATTTTGTAAATTCACTTTTCTCATTTGTTTATATACTTGGATGCATACATTCACCCATGCATAGACATACATACACACGTTAAATAACAAAGTCGTTTGCTGTAAATGAAAACACAGATATAAGAGGTAAGGTAGCTTACAGTTCTTATCTGTTTGCTGATAAAACATTAATTAATTGAAGAGTAGCTAGAATTGAAGAGTAGCTAGACACAAATTTATTCATTAGTGTGTTACATAAAATGTGATTTAGATTTAGCACCATAATTATGCGACTTGTGTTTGGTAAAAAAACAAAATAATGCATTTGGTTTACTATGATTTTGGTTTCATAGCTGTGACACTGCCTACCATCTAATTTGACCATGCATTGGAGCCGGAGAGAAGTGATACTCAGACCCAGAGTTACAAGAACCATCACATCATATAGGTTTATATCTAAAAATTTTATATTCTGTTATATATCTGTATGTTTAAATTTTATATTGAAGTAAATATTTGATTAAAAATTAATTTCACAATAAATGGCACACTGAAATGGCAAAAAAATCCTTATTTGAATTATTTTTTCATTTTAACTATTTTTGTCTGAGTTGATCCTTTCTCCATTATTCACTCGTCTAAAATTCTTCTAATCACTAATACAAAATGGAGTTATTTAATAATACAAAATATGTCAAAATTATAATGCTGTAATAGATTAAAATCAGATGAATGAAATGGAGTTTAATAATACTAAAAATGTGAAACCTATACTGCTTTAATCAGATTAAAATCAGAAATATGAAATTGAGTGATTTAATATTTGCAAAACATGTCAAACCTATAATGCTGTAACAAATAAACATTGTCAAGTCATATTAGCTCCTGATCCAAAAGATTAAGAAATATTACCAATTTACTGTTAAGTGTCAATTTCTCATGAATAAATAATATTATTTTACTGAATGAATACATAGTCCATTTTTACTTTAAAGAATTCAATTCCAAGAGCCTGAATGTGGGAAGAGGAGAGGAGGGAGATCAAATATTTGTCATGTGGCTTTATATAGGTATGTTCAATGTCACCCAGGACATTTGCAATTACATTCTTTGTATCCAGACTGTAGTTTAACTTTTTGACCCTAACAACAACATCCTTTATATCAAAAGTTTAGTTTAACTTTTAGACCATCACAACATTCCTTGTATCATGATTGTACTTTAACTTTTAGATCATCACAGCAGCATTCCTTGTATTATAACAACATCTTGTATCCAGATTGTAGTTTAACTTTAAGATCATAACAACAGCTTTACTTGTATCCAGATTGTAGTTTAACTTTAAGATCATAACAACAGTTCCTTGTATCCAGAGTGTAGTTTAACTTTTAGATCATAAGTACATTCCTTGTATCTAGAGTGTAGTTTAATTTTTAGATCATAAGAACATTCCTTGTATCTAGAGTGTAGTTTAATTTTTAGATCATAAGAACATTCCTTGTATCTAGAGTGTAGTTTAACTTTCAGATCATCACAACAGCATTCTTTCTTTCATTACTGAAAGAGTGTAGTTTAACTTTCAGACTGTGACTTGCATGTTTGGCTAGATGAGAGAGAATAGATAGTGAAACTGTTAGAACACTAAAATTTTTCACAACTATTGTACTTGCTTGAACTTAAAACTTCACACTGGTAGTCATAATTCTAATTATTCTCAGAGTTCCAAGAACTGATCATGTGACCACACTTCTTCACAGTCATCAGTGACCAACTGTTAATGGCAGAATCAAGATCTCTTCTTTTTGTTTTTCTTTTTGCTGTAACTTAAGTACTTATCTGAGATCATGCATGTTTACCCAACTGCTGGAAGATTACACTTTTCATCAGAAATACATTTTAAACATTCTGAAAGCAAATTATAAGTCATACAGTCAAAATTTTTGTTCATCAGAGTCCATTTGCCTGGAATTTGCTCTCTTGCAAGTTGGATGTATGGTTATTGTCATTCATGACATTCTGTGTTATTGTTAAAACTAGATATTTTGTAAATTCACTTTTCTCATTTGTTTATATACTTGGATGCATACATTCACTCATGCATAGACATACATACACACGTTAAATAACAAAGTTGTTTGCTGTAAATGAAAACACAGGTATAAGAGGTAAGGTAGCTTGCAGTTCTTATCTGTTTGCTGATGAAACATTAATTAATTGAAGAGTAGCTAGACACAAATTTATTCATTAGTGTGTTACATAAAATGTGATTTAGATTTAGCACCATAATTATGAGACTTGTGTTTGGTAAAATATACTGCATTTGGTTTACTATGATTTTGGTTTCATAGTGTGACACTGCCTACCATCTAATTTGACCATGCATTGGAGCCAGAGAGAAGTGATACTCAGACCCAGAATTACAAGAACCATCACATCATATAGGTTTATATCTAAAAATTTTATATTCTGTTATATATCTGTATGTTTAAATTTTATATTGAAGTAAATATTTGATTAAAAATTAATTTCACAATAAATGGCACACTGAAATGGCAAAAAAATCCTTATTTGAATTATTTTTCATTTTAACTATTTTTGTCTGAGTTGATCCTTTCTCCATTATTCACTCGTCTAAAATTCTTCTAATCACTAATACAAAATGGAGTTATTTAATAATACAAAATATGTCAAAATTATAATGCTGTAATAGATTAAAATCAGATGAATGAAATGGAGTTTAATAATACTAAAAATGTGAAACCTATACTGCTTTAATCAAATTAAAATCAGAAATATGAAATTGAGTGATTTAATATTTGCAAAACATGTCAAACCTATAATGCTGTAACAAATAAACATTGTCAAGTCATATTAGCTCCTGATCCAAAAGATTAAGAAATATTACCAATTTACTGTTAAGTGTCAATTTCTCATGAATAAATAATATTATTTTACTGAATGAATACATAGTCCATTTTTACTTTAAAGAATTCAATTCCAAGAGCCTGAATGTGGGAAGAGGAGAGGAGGGAGATCAAATATTTGTCATGTGGCTTTATATAGGTATGTTCAATGTCACCCAGGACATTTGCAATTACATTCTTTGTATCCAGACTGTAGTTTAACCTTTTTGACCCTAACAACAACATCCTTTATATCAAAAGTTTAGTTTAACTTTTAGACCATCACAACATTCCTTGTATCATGATTGTACTTTAACTTTTAGATCATCACAGCAGCATTCCTTGTATTATAACAACATCTTGTATCCAGATTGTAGTTTAACTTTAAGATCATAACAACAGCTTTACTTGTATCCAGATTGTAGTTTAACTTTAAGATCATAACAACAGTTCCTTGTATCCAGAGTGTAGTTTAACTTTTAGATCATAAGTACATTCCTTGTATCTAGAGTGTAGTTTAATTTTTAGATCATAAGAACATTCCTTGTATCTAGAGTGTAGTTTAATTTTTAGATCATAAGAACATTCCTTGTATCTAGAGTGTAGTTTAACTTTCAGATCATCACAACAGCATTCTTTCTTTCATTACTGAAAGAGTGTAGTTTAACTTTCAGACTGTGACTTGCATGTTTGGCTAGATGAGAGAGAATAGATAGTGAAACTGTTAGAACACTAAAATTTTTCACAACTATTGTACTTGCTTGAACTTAAAACTTCACACTGGTAGTCATAATTCTAATTATTCTCAGAGTTCCAAGAACTGATCATGTGACCACACTTCTTCACAGTCATCAGTGACCAACTGTTAATGGCAGAATCAAGATCTCTTCTTTTTGTTTTTCTTTTTGCTGTAACTTAAGTACTTATCTGAGATCATGCATGTTTACCCAACTGCTGGAAGATTACACTTTTCATCAGAAATACATTTTAAACATTCTGAAAGCAAATTATAAGTCATACAGTCAAAATTTTTGTTCATCAGAGTCCATTTGCCTGGAATTTGCTCTCTTGCAAGTTGGATGTATGGTTATTGTCATTCATGACATTCTGTGTTATTGTTAAAACTAGATATTTTGTAAATTCACTTTTCTCATTTGTTTATATATTTGGATGCATACATTCACTCATGCATAGACATACATACACACGTTAAATAACAAAGTTGTTTGCTGTAAATGAAAACACAGGTATAAGAGGTAAGGTAGCTTGCAGTTCTTATCTGTTTGCTGATGAAACATTAATTAATTGAAGAGTAGCTAGACACAAATTTATTCATTAGTGTGTTACATAAAATGTGATTTAGATTTAGCACCATAATTATGAGACTTGTGTTTGGTAAAATATACTGCATTTGGTTTACTATGATTTTGGTTTCATAGTGTGACACTGCCTACCATCTAATTTGACCATGCATTGGAGCCAGAGAGAAGTGATACTCAGACCCAGAATTACAAGAACCATCACATCATATAGGTTTATATCTAAAAATTTTATATTCTGTTATATATCTGTATGTTTAAATTTTATATTGAAGTAAATATTTGATTAAAAATTAATTTCACAATAAATGGCACACTGAAATGGCAAAAAAATCCTTATTTGAATTATTTTTCATTTTAACTATTTTTGTCTGAGTTGATCCTTTCTCCATTATTCACTCGTCTAAAATTCTTCTAATCACTAATACAAAATGGAGTTATTTAATAATACAAAATATGTCAAAATTATAATGCTGTAATAGATTAAAATCAGATGAATGAAATGGAGTTTAATAATACTAAAAATGTGAAACCTATACTGCTTTAATCAAATTAAAATCAGAAATATGAAATTGAGTGATTTAATATTTGCAAAACATGTCAAACCTATAATGCTGTAACAAATAAACATTGTCAAGTCATATTAGCTCCTGATCCAAAAGATTAAGAAATATTACCAATTTACTGTTAAGTGTCAATTTCTCATGAATAAATAATATTATTTTACTGAATGAATACATAGTCCATTTTTACTTTAAAGAATTCAATTCCAAGAGCCTGAATGTGGGAAGAGGAGAGGAGGGAGATCAAATATTTGTCATGTGGCTTTATATAGGTATGTTCAATGTCACCCAGGACATTTGCAATTACATTCTTTGTATCCAGACTGTAGTTTAACCTTTTTGACCCTAACAACAACATCCTTTATATCAAAAGTTTAGTTTAACTTTTAGACCATCACAACATTCCTTGTATCATGATTGTACTTTAACTTTTAGATCATCACAGCAGCATTCCTTGTATTATAACAACATCTTGTATCCAGATTGTAGTTTAACTTTAAGATCATAACAACAGCTTTACTTGTATCCAGATTGTAGTTTAACTTTAAGATCATAACAACAGTTCCTTGTATCCAGAGTGTAGTTTAACTTTTAGATCATAAGTACATTCCTTGTATCTAGAGTGTAGTTTAATTTTTAGATCATAAGAACATTCCTTGTATCTAGAGTGTAGTTTAATTTTTAGATCATAAGAACATTCCTTGTATCTAGAGTGTAGTTTAACTTTCAGATCATCACAACAGCATTCTTTCTTTCATTACTGAAAGAGTGTAGTTTAACTTTCAGACTGTGACTTGCATGTTTGGCTAGATGAGAGAGAATAGATAGTGAAACTGTTAGAACACTAAAATTTTTCACAACTATTGTACTTGCTTGAACTTAAAACTTCACACTGGTAGTCATAATTCTAATTATTCTCAGAGTTCCAAGAACTGATCATGTGACCACACTTCTTCACAGTCATCAGTGACCAACTGTTAATGGCAGAATCAAGATCTCTTCTTTTTGTTTTTCTTTTTGCTGTAACTTAAGTACTTATCTGAGATCATGCATGTTTACCCAACTGCTGGAAGATTACACTTTTCATCAGAAATACATTTTAAACATTCTGAAAGCAAATTATAAGTCATACAGTCAAAATCTTTGTTCATCAGAGTCCATTTGCCTGGAATTTGCTCTCTTGCAAGTTGGATGTATGGTTATTGTCATTCATGACATTCTGTGTTATTGTTAAAACTAGATATTTTGTAAATTCACTTTTCTCATTTGTTTATATACTTGGATGCATACATTCACTCATGCATAGACATACATACACACGTTAAATAACAAAGTTGTTTGCTGTAAATGAAAACACAGGTATAAGAGGTAAGGTAGCTTGCAGTTCTTATCTGTTTGCTGATGAAACATTAATTAATTGAAGAGTAGCTAGACACAAATTTATTCATTAGTGTGTTACATAAAATGTGATTTAGATTTAGCACCATAATTATGAGACTTGTGTTTGGTAAAATATACTGCATTTGGTTTACTATGATTTTGGTTTCATAGTGTGACACTGCCTACCATCTAATTTGACCATGCATTGGAGCCAGAGAGAAGTGATACTCAGACCCAGAATTACAAGAACCATCACATCATATAGGTTTATATCTAAAAATTTTATATTCTGTTATATATCTGTATGTTTAAATTTTATATTGAAGTAAATATTTGATTAAAAATTAATTTCACAATAAATGGCACACTGAAATGGCAAAAAAATCCTTATTTGAATTATTTTTCATTTTAACTATTTTTGTCTGAGTTGATCCTTTCTCCATTATTCACTCGTCTAAAATTCTTCTAATCACTAATACAAAATGGAGTTATTTAATAATACAAAATATGTCAAAATTATAATGCTGTAATAGATTAAAATCAGATGAATGAAATGGAGTTTAATAATACTAAAAATGTGAAACCTATACTGCTTTAATCAGATTAAAATCAGAAATATGAAATTGAGTGATTTAATATTTGCAAAACATGTCAAACCTATAATGCTGTAACAAATAAACATTGTCAAGTCATATTAGCTCCTGATCCAAAAGATTAAGAAATATTACCAATTTACTGTTAAGTGTCAATTTCTCATGAATAAATAATATTATTTTACTGAATGAATACATAGTCCATTTTTACTTTAAAGAATTCAATTCCAAGAGCCTGAATGTGGGAAGAGGAGAGGAGGGAGATCAAATATTTGTCATGTGGCTTTATATAGGTATGTTCAATGTCACCCAGGACATTTGCAATTACATTCTTTGTATCCAGACTGTAGTTTAACCTTTTTGACCCTAACAACAACATCCTTTATATCAAAAGTTTAGTTTAACTTTTAGACCATCACAACATTCCTTGTATCATGATTGTACTTTAACTTTTAGATCATCACAGCAGCATTCCTTGTATCTAGAGTGTAGTTTTGGACCATAACAACATTTCTTGTATCCACAGTGTAGTTAACTTTTACACAACCACAAAATCATTTGTATCTAGATTGTTCTTTAACTTTTAGACCATCACAACAACCTTCCTTGTATCCAGAGTGTAGTTTAACTTTTAGTCCATAACATCATTCCTTGTATCCAGAATTTAGTTTAACTTTTAGACCATAACAACATTCTTTGTGTCCAGAGTGTGGTTTAAGACCATAACTTGCATGTTTGACCAAATGAGAGAGAATAGAGAGTGAAACTGTTAGTAACTACATTTTTTTCAAAACTCTTGTACTTGAATTTCTTGCTATATAGTCATATTTTTATTTGTATTAGGATTTCAAGAACTGTTCACTGACCACCTTTTCACAGTAGAAGTGAGATGTCTTCTTTTTGTTTTATGCTGTAAGTACATATGTGATCTCATGTATGCATATCCAACTCTAGAAAATTTCACTCAACTTTAGACACATTTGTACACAACTGCTAGAAGACTGCACTTATCTTCACACACATCACTTATCTTCACACACATTTGTACACAACTGCTAGAAGACTGCACTTAATCTTCACACACATTTGTACACAACTGTTAGAAGACTGCACTTTTGTACACAACTGCTAGAAGACTGCACATCTTCACACACATCACTTATCTTCACACACATTTGAACACAACTGTTAGAAGACTGCACTTATCTTCACACACATTTGTACACAACTGTTAAAAGATTGCACTCATCATCAGACACTTTTTCAACATAATGAATGTAAAATTAAGTCATAGTTTCAAAATTTTTTGCTTATCAGGGTCCATCTGCCTAGAATTTGTTTCCTTGCATGTTTGATGTTCGGTTATTTTCAAGAGGGTTCTCATGACATTTTTCATCAGCAAGAATAGCACTATCTCTGTCATTGTTTGTTAAAACTGTATATTTGTAAATTCATTTTATTCATGCTTCTCATTTGTTCATATTCATACATACATACATTCACACACATAACACACACTCACTCACACACATGTATGCACACACAAAGGTTTAAACACTCACACATGGTTTGCAAATGGATGATTTAGTGTATGATTAAAGCACTTAGAGCATTTATAAGAATAAATTTGATGATGAACAGACTAACTTGCTCATGACTGAACAAACTAAAATTTCTTTTATCTTCTTGAGAATTTGGATCGTTAGCTCTCTCTCTCTCTCTCTCTGCATACTTAGAAATTATAAACTTGTCACTAACATTGCAGGAAATATTTAGTATAATCCTAAGAGTAATTTGGATTATAAAGTATAAAGTATTTCTTAAAATATGATAGATTTTACTTCATGCCACAGATTCATCAACACTGTTAATACAAAAATGCACTCTCATCAAATTATTTCACTTGCTGACCTGGACTGTAGTAGTCATCAACTTATTTCGTTTGCACATCTAAACTGTTACACTGTAATCAAGTTATTTTATGTATATCTCTTAAATGTAGCCTGAATGTGAGTTTCAGTTATTTCCATATATATATAAACCTATTTTTGTTTGAGATGAATAACAGATAGTAAAACCTAAAAATAACTAATTTGATATATGGTATACATACTTTGGAGTGTGCTGTATATGAGTGTAACTTGGGGATAAGCAACATAATGTAGATGAGTGTAACTGGGATGTTTCTACACAGTGTACTAGTGTGACTGGTATGTTCTACACAGTGTGTATAAATATAACTACTCAGTGTATAGGAATGTAACTGGGATATTCTACACTATGTATATGAGTGTTAGTAAGATGTTCTACTTAATATATAGGGATGTAACTGCTATGTTCTACACAATGTGTATGAGTGTAACAGAGGTTCATATCAAAGGTTAATAATTAGTGGTGTAACTGGTATGTTCTATTTAATATATATATGACTGTAACTTTCGTATATTCTACATAATGGAGTGTAACTGGGATGTTCTACATAATATTTAAGGTGTAACTAGGATGTTCTACTTAATATGTATGATTGCAATTGGGATGTTCTGTGTAATGTGTAGGAGTGTAACTTTGGGGTGTTCTGCATCCATCCTTTGCCTGAATAAGCTACTGTAAGTGTTATTTCCATTATATTTAAGGGATCACTTAAACTTGTTTATCAACACATCAAAATTTCCTTCATATTAAGAACTTCTGAATAGCTGTAGGACACCTTACATTTGACTGTTCACATCATTCTCACTTGATACCAACACAATACTTGAGCATTTATTTAGTATCTTGACTTTACTAATGTACTAGAAGTAATCTCACTTGATACCAACACTTGAGCATTTATTTAGTATCTTGACTTTACTAATGTACTGGTAGTAATCTCACTTGATACCAACACTTGAGCATTTATTTAGTATCTTGACTTACTAGTGGTTATCACACTTGATACCTACACAACACTTGAGCACTTATTTAGTGTCTTGACTTTGTAATGTACTAGTAGTAGGCCCTATTCTTCTTAATTTATCTCTGTCTTTTGCAGAAACTTCAGAATGACTGGACTGTTACAGCAAGGACCATTCTTAGAGCATCCAGAGCTCATCATCATATCACCCATTGTTGTCTTCACCATTCACTGGCTACATGATCATATCATATCACTACAATGTCTCCAGTATTCACTGGCTACATGATCATATCATATCACTCCAATGTCTCCAGTATTCACTGACTACATGATCATATCATATCACTCCAATGTCTTCAGCATTCACTGGCTACATCAGGGGTCTCAAACTCGTGGTTCGCGTGCCATTTGCGGCCCGCGAGACGATATTTTGTGGCCCCCACTTGATATCAAAGTTTAATGATAGTGCGGCCCGCACGTTTTTCTCACACACCTTGGGAGTTTTATAGTTTTTGACATGTGGGCTACCATACCTCAGGATAACAACCAGCGCGTTGTGTTGAAACTCGGGCTTTCTTTCCCCAAGCCTGTTACATATTGCTACTGTTTAGCAAAGTTCAAAACATCCAGCTCTAGCAAGATGATTCTATATAGATTATAGACCCTAAAGGCCTACACACAGATGAGAGACGCGTTTTTTGCTCACAACAAAGCTTGCCTATAGTAATACAGACAACGTCAGCGAAAAAAATCAAACATTCACCACCACGACGCAGACAGAAAAGAGGAAAAAAAGAAACCGCCCTCCTAAATGGATCAGAGTACAGCAAAAATTAGAAAAAAGAAACCGGGAATATTACGAACACAACCACAACGACAGAGACCGGTTGCCACCCGCCGAATTCTTATGGTGGCTGTTCAACACCTACAACCAACTACACCAGCTGCCAAGGCACCCAGGACGTCCCCAGAACAGAAACCGATGGCGGACTAAATACAGCGAAACAACACACCACAGAGGGACACGGTATTGAATATAGTTTTCATTTTTCTTTTTTTTTTCCGGAGTACGACTACATCACGGGGGAAGAAATCGCCAGAGTCTGAAACTCGGTGAGAGGTCCCTTGTGCTCTGTAGAAGTACACACGGACCAGTCAGCCACGGACATACACCGGCAACTACTGGATTTTTTTTTTTTTTTTTTTTTTTTTTTTTTTTGTCCAGCGCCACCGAGAAACACCGACAGTGCTGGAGTGACTCTGAAAAGAGGACTAAGACAGACTCTATTTAACTTTTAAAATTAAAAAAAAAAATTAAAAAAAAGAATTTACATCGCACAAACGTCTAAAAATCACCCAAAGCATAACAATGACGAACACGACGGCATGCCCGCACCCTGGAAAAAAGTGAAGGATGTGATGCCCTGGTGGAGCACCTACAAAGGTGAGAACATCTCTGATGAAAGCCTTAAACCACGCTCAACCAGGAGTAAAGTTAACGTGACAACAACAACAACATGAGAGAGTTAGGAGACATCACTTCGTTACGGACCACCGATGGCGAAAGATGCGTTTTTTGCTCACAACAATGCTTCCCACTACAAGGCAATCGCGCTACAGAGTACCAGACAAGGACGGCTTTCCCAATCACCACTTATACAACTGCACAAAGGCAAGCTGCACCACGTGCAAAGAAATCGAAACAACCATCAAGAGAGAAGACTTCTTAATTTTAATAAGGCCATCGGAATTATACAGAGCGATAGACAACACTCTTCAATCCCTTCAAGGACAATATCTGAACCGAAAAATGGCCAGCGTCGAAGCCAAAGCCGCCTCCTATGAGATAATACAGTACTACGGCAACATGGGCGCAAGGAAAAAAGAAACACACAAGACAAAGGCCTGGACGTGTACGCAAGACACACAAACCCCACCGCCGCGAAGCACCAAAGCTAAAGAAACACAAACTGAGACGGACGAGAAGACAACGAAAGAAACACAGACGACAAAACACTGCGAAAATAAGAAAACAAAGAAGACAACACTCACGACAGCCCACACGCAAACGGAAAAAATGAGGCGTCTACTAAGGACACTCAAACAAGGACGGTGACAAAAGACAAGGAGACAAAAACAGAACCCACATCAAGAAAGGATGCCGATAGTAATACAGACAATGTCAGCGAAAAAAATCAAACATACGCCGCCACGACGCAGACAGAAAAGAAGAAAAAAAGAAACCGGGAATATTACGAACACAACCACAACGACAGAGACCGGTTGCCACCCGCCGAATTCTTATGGTGGCTGTTCAACACCTACAACCAACTACACCAGCTGCCAAGGCACCCTGGACGTCCCCAGAACGGAAACCGATGGCGGACTAAATACAGCGAAAACACACCACAAAGGGACATGGTATTGAATATAGTTTTCATTTTTCTTTTTTTTTTCCGGAGTACGACTACATCACGGGGGAAGAAATCGCCAGAGTCTGAAACTCGGTGAGAGGTCCCTTGTGCTCTGTAGAAGTACACACGGACCAGTCAGCCACGGACATACACCGGCAACTACTGGATTTTTTTTATTTTATTTTTTTGCCCAGCGCCACCGAAAAACACAGACAGTGCTGGAGTGACTCTGAAAAGAGGACTAAGACAGACTCTATTTAACTTTTTTAAAAAAATATTAAAAAATAAATAAATTAAGAAAAAAAGATTTACATCGCACAAACGTCTAAAAATCACCCAAAGCATAACAATGACGAACACGACGGCATGCCCGCACCCTGGAAAAAAGTGAAGGATGCGATGCCCTGGTGGAGCACCTACAAAGGTGAGAACATCTCTGATGAAAGCCTTAAACCACGCACAACCAGGAGTAAAGTTAACGTGACTGAGAGAGTTAGACTGCTACACGCCGCAAAGTAGGAAAACGTGCTGAAAGTTAGTCACTTGAAACGTGATTGCCATCGAGTGGAGAGAAAATACATCCTGTCACCCAGTGCAAATACGTTTCTTTGTTTTTGTTTTATTTTGTAACCCATCCCCAGTCATGTCTTACTCAAAATCTGCTGTGAAGAGAAAGGTTGGCGATGAGCACAGACAATTTCAGGAGAAGTGGGAGATGGACTACTTTTTTGTTGAGCACAGGGACATCCCGACGTGTCTTATATGTACAGAGAAAGTTGCGGTGCACAAGGAGTACAACATCAGACGTCATTACTCAACTAGACATGCTGAGGAGTATGCAAAATACCAGGGAGATGAGAGAGAGGACCGAGTCACCAAACTTAAAACATGTTTACTGAGGCAACAAGATTTTTTCAAGAAAGCAAGCAAAGAGAGTGATGCGGCAGTCAAAGCTAGCTAAGTGGTGAGTGAGATGATTGCTAAAGCAGGTAAACCATTTAAAGATGGTGAGTTCATCAAAACGTGCACATTATTTGATCATAAAATACTTGGTTTTACTTGTAGTGCTATCACTTGTGTTTATATGTTTGAAAAGAACACCCTCTTCTGTTGCTTATATTTATTTTAAAATATATTCTAGTGAGGTTGGTTTTAAAATAGTTTAGTCCTTCCAATTCAAATTAAATTATAATCCAACCTTTTAATCTGTTTAAAGATGCTTTATTTTCTCTATTCAAATGTTTTGGTGATTGTAGTCCAATCCTTGAACTTATTTATTGATGATGTAAAGTGTGTGTGTGTGTGTGTGTGTGTGTGTGTGTGTGTGTGTGTGTGTGTGTGTGTGTGTGTGTGTGTGTGTGTGTGTGTGTGTGCATGCGTGTGTGCATATGCGTGTTTTTTTATGTTGGAAGAATACGAGGAAGCTATTTTCATGAGTGTGTGCACTTTGGTTTAAGGGAAAAAAAATTGTTCAACATCCTTGGACTAAGAAGATGTAGAAAATTAAATATTAAAAAAGTCATGTAAAATGAAAAACAGTATGTATATATATATATATATATATGTATGTGTGTGTATATAGAGTATATGACTTCTTTAAGCATTATCTCACAGACCAATAACAAGAAAAGATTTTAGAATTAAAGTTGAAATAAAAGATTTGTGAAGTATGCTGCATGTTCTCTGCTGACTTCCAGGTTTGTCCTTGTTCTGTTGCCCTGACATCCTCTCACTGGATTGCAAGACTATGGTCTTTCTTTGTTTGCTAATGCTATAAGAAACTTTTGCTTGTGTGAACAAAACAAGATATCAATTAGTACTAGATTGCTCATTTTTGCTCTAAGGCAGTTAAAAATATTCAGGCTAGATTTTGACTGATGTAAGATAGTGTTACATTAAGTTAAGCAAATGAAATATTTAATACTAGATTTTGACTGCTGACTGTGTGTGTGTGGATGTTATGCTATGTTAGCAAAATAAGATTTTTTAGCACTAGTTTGCAACTGTTAGGTTATATTCACAAAATACAATGTTCCAGTACTAGATTATGGCAGATTTGCAGATTATTAATGCTGCAAGACAATATATCGACAAAATACAGTATTTTAGTACCATAATTTAGTACCAACATCCCTTGCTGTAGTGTAGTGCTTTTTGGTAATGTGTGTATAATAACACATTGTTTATTTTGTTGCTAAGTTTGCAACTGTTTGCTACAAGGCAGTGTTAGACTGTGTTAATAAATAGTTTGCACTGTTTTACACAGTATGACAGATTCTTACATCAAAACAGCTGCAGTCTAGCTCAAAAATACTTTAGTTTTAGATTGCAGCTGTTCACTGTTAGATTATGTTAACAAAGCAAGCTATTTTAGTGGTAATTTGACTAAAATGTATAATAAAACATAACAAACATTTAGTAATGTGCTTTTCTTTTTCAAAATTTCTAATTTTGTGTTTATTTATCTGTTGTGTGCTGACAAGATAGTTTTCTCCATCTAAGTGTTGAAGCCACACCAGGAGCCGACAGAACTAATTTTCATCATTCATCATCAGGTATATTGTTTTCATAATTTTAAACAGATTAAGAGTATTATGTACTTTAATGCATCAACTTTTCCAGTAAAATAATATTAGAAATAATGCATTTTGCATTCGTCATGCTTTTATTAAATATTTGAGTATTTTTTGCTCAGACTGTATTAATTATTTATGGAGAACATTATGACAGGTGCTCATAAAATTCAAATCAGGTATAGTAAAAATTATAATGAATAGTAAAGTGCCCATACATTATATTTTGTTGAAACATATTTATACACCACATTTGAGACCTGACGTGTCTGTGGGCAAGTCCAACATGACTATTTTTGTCTTCAGATGAGTATCAGATGAAGTACATGTAGTTGACTTGCATTTAAGACAGTAGTTTTATTTAAATACATGTATATCTTTAACAGTAGAATCACACTCAGTGCAGAGATGCTCACACTATGACAACACATGGAACTGAGATTCACTTTTTTTTCAAATCGTGCTCACTGTGGATGGCAGTTAGAAAGGGCCCACTTGTGCATGTGCATTTAGATCCAAACTGCCTACCATATAATTTGACCATGGATTAAAATCTGAGAGATGCAGCACTCATGGCCCAAAATTACATGAACTATAACATCATACAGGTAGATGTCTGGAGATTTTATATTATTTATCAGTATGTTGAAATTGTATATTGCAATAAATGTTTTAGTTTTCACAATAAATGGCATAATGGAGTGACAAAAGAAACCTTGTCTAAATTATTTTTTTGTTGTATCCATTTTTATCTGAGCAGATCTTTCTACATTAATTCCTCATCTCCTAAAATTAGAAATATGAAATGGAATTATTTAATAATGCAAAATATGTAAAACTTATAATGATGTAAAAGATTACATACACTCAAATTTTGCATTATTAAATAACTCCATTTCACACTTCTGACTGTAATCTTTAAGAGCATTACAAGTCTGACAAATTTTGCATTATTAAACAACTCCATTTCGTACTTCTGTCAGATTTGTAATGCTCTTAAAGATTAATGTCAGAAGTGTGAAATGGAGTTATTTAATAATGCAAAATTTGTCAGACTTGTAATGCTCTTAAAGATTACAGTCGGAAGTGTGAAATGGAGTTTTGTAATACATTCAATGCAGATATGTCAGACTTGTAATGCTGTAAAAGATTACAACCAGAAGTAAGAAATGGAGTTATTTAATAATGCAAAAAAAGTCAAACTTATAATGTTATGAAAAGATTACAATCAGAAGTATGAAATGGAATAATGAAAAATATGTCAAACTTATGCTTATCAGGTTAAAATCAAAAGTATGAAATGGATTTGTTTAACAATACAAAAAATGTAAAACCTATATTCCTCACAGATTAAAATCAGAAATATGAAACTGAGTGATTTAATAATTGCAAAACATGTCAAACCTGTAATGTTGTAACAAATAAACATTGTCATATTAGCTCATGATCAAAAAAAATTAAGAAATATTACCAATTTACTGTTAGGTTTTAATTTCTCCTGAATTAACTAAATGAATGCATAGTCTATTTTTATTTTAAAGAATTCATTCCCGAGAGCCTGAGCCTGGGAAGAGGAGAGGAGGGAGATCAAATACTTGTCACTTGGCTTTATGTTCAATGTCACCCAGGTCATTTGCAACAGCATTCTTTGTCTCCAGCATGTAGTTTAACTTTAAGATCATAACAACAGCTTGTATCCAGATTGTAGTTTAACTTTAAGATCATAACAACAGCTTTACTTGTATCCAGATTGTAGTTTAACTTTAAGATCATAACAACAGTTTTCCTTGTATCCAGATTGTAGTTTAACTTTAAGATCATAAGAACAGTTCCTTGTATCCAGAGTATAGTTTAACTTTTAGATCATAAGAACATTCCTTGTATCTAGAGTGTAGTTTAATTTTTAGATCATAAAAACATTCCTTGTATCTAGAGTGTAGTTTAATTTTTAGATCATAAGAACATTCCTTGTATCTAGAGTGTAGTTTAATTTTTAGATCATAAGAACATTCCTTGTATTCAGAGTGTAGTTTAACTTTCAGACTGTGACTTGCATGTTTGGCTGATGAGAGAGAATAGATAGTGAAACTGTTAGAACACTAAAATTTTTCACAACTATTGTACTTTCTTGAACTTAAAACTTCACACTGGTAGTCATAATTTGAATTATTCTCAGAGTTCCAAGAACTGATCATGTGACCACACTTCTTCACAGTCATCAGTGACCAACTGTTAATGGCAGAATCAAGATCTCTTCTTTTTGTTTTTCTTTTTGCTGTAACTTAAGTACTTATCTGATCTCATGTATGTTTACCCAACTGCTGGAAGATTACACTTTTCATCAGAAATACATTTTAAACATTCTGAAAGCAAATTATAAATCATACAGTCAAAATTTTTGTTCATCAGAGTCCATTTGCATGGAATTTGCTTTCTTGCAAGTTGGATATATGGTTATTGTCATTCATGACATTCTGTGTTATTGTTAAAACTAGATATTTTGTAAATTCACTTTTCTCATTTGTTTATATACTTGGATGCATACATTCACCCATGTATAGACATACATACACACGTTAAATAACAAAGTTGTTTGCTGTAAATGAAAACACAGATATAAGAGGTAAGGTAGCTTGCAGTTCTTATCTGTTTGCTGATAAAACATTAATTAATTGAAGAGTAGCTAGACACAAATTTATTCATTAGTGTGTTACATAAAATGTGATTTAGATTTAGCACCATAATTATGAGACTTGTGTTTGGTAAAATATACTGCATTTGGTTTACTATGATTTTGGTTTCATAGCTGTGACACTGCCTACCATCTAATTTGACCATGCATTGGAGCTGGAGAGAAGTGATACTCAGACCCAGAATTACAAGAACCATCACATCATATAGGTTTATATCTAAAAATTTTATATTCTGTTATATATCTGTATGTTTAAATTTTATATTGAAGTAAATATTTGATTAAAAAATAATTTCACAATAAATGGCACACTGAAATGGCAAAAAAATCCTTATTTGAATTATTTTTTCATTTTAACTATTTTTGTCTGAGTTGATCCTTTCTCCATTATTCACTCGTCTAAAATTCTTCTAATCACTAATACAAAATGGAGTTATTTAATAATACAAAATATGTCAAAATTATAATGCTGTAATAGATTAAAATCAGATGAATGAAATGGAGTTTAATAATACTAAAAATGTGAAACCTATACTGCTTTAAACAGATTAAAATCAGAAATATGAAATTGAGTGATTTAATATTTGTAAAACATGTCAAACCTATAATGCTGTAACAAATAAACATTGTCATATTAGCTCCTGATCTAAAAGATTAAGAAATATTACCAATTTACTGTTAAGTGTCAATTTCTCATGAATAAATAATATTAATTTACTGAATGAATACATAGTCCATTTTTACTTTAAAGAATTCAATTCCAAGAGCCTGAATGTGGGAAGAGGAGAGGAGGGAGATCAAATATTTGTCATGTGGCTTTATATAGGTATGTTCAATGTCACCCAGGACATTTGCAATTACATTCTTTGTATCCAGACTGTAGTTTAACTTTTTTGACCATAACAACATCCTTTATATCAAAAGTTTAGTTTAACTTTTAGACCATCACAACATTCCTTGTATCATGATTGTACTTTAACTTTTAGATCATCACAGCAGCATTCCTTGTATCTAGAGTGTAGTTTTGGACCATAACAACATTTCTTGTATCCACAGTATAGTTAACTTTTACACAACCACAAAATCATTCTTTGTATCTAGATTGTTCTTTAACTTTTAGACCATCACAACAACCTTCCTTGTATCCAGAGTGTAGTTTAACTTTTAGTCCATAACAACATTCCTTGTATCCAGAATTTAGTTTAACCTTTAGACCATAACAACATTCTTTGTGTCCAGAGTGTGGTTTAAGACCATAACTTGCATGTTTGACCAAATGAGAGAGAATAGAGTGAAACTGTTAGTCACTACATTTTTTTCAAAAATCTTGTACTTGAATTTCTTGCTATATAGTCATATTTTTATTTGTATTAGGATTTCAAGAACTGTTCACTGACCACCTTTTCACAGTAGAAGTGAGATGTCTTCTTTTTATTTTATGCTGTAAGTACATATGTGATCTCATGTATGCATATCCAACTTTAGAAAATTTCACTCAACTTTAGACACATTTGTACACAACTGCTAGAAGACTGCACTTATCTTCACACACATCACTTATCTTCACACACATTTGTACACAACTGCTAGAAGACTGCACTTAATCTTCACACACATTTGTACACAACTGTTAGAAGACTGCACTTTTGTACACAACTGCTAGAAGACTGCACTTATCTTCACACACATCACTTATCTTCACACACATTTGAACACAACTGTTAGAAGACTGCACTTATCTTCACACACATTTGTACACAACTGTTAAAAGATTGCACTCATCATCAGACACTTTTTCAACATAATGAATGTAAAATTAAGTCATAGTTTCAAATTTTTTTGCTTATCAGGGTCCATCTGCCTAGAATTTGTTTCCTTGCATGTTTGATGTTCGGTTATTTTCAAGAGGGTTCTCATGACATTTTTCATCAGCAAGAATAGCACTGTCTCTGTCATTGTTTGTTAAAACTGTATATTTGTAAATTCATTTTATTCATGCTTCTCATTTGTTCATATTAATACATACATACATTCACACACATAACACACACTCACTCACACACATGCATGCACACATAAAGGTATAAACACTCACACATGGTTTGCAAATGGATGATTTAGTGTATGATTAAAGCACTTAGAGCATTTATAAGAATAAATTTGATGATGAACAGACTAACTTGCTCATGACTGAACAAACTAAAATGTCTTTTATCTTCTTGAGAATTTGGATCATTAGCTCTCTCTCTCTCTCTGCATACTTAGAAATTATAAACTTGTCACTAACATTGCAGGAAATATTTAGTATAATCCTAAGAGTAATTTGGATTATAAAGTATAAGAGGAGATATAAAATATGATAGATTTTACTTCATGCCACAGATTCATCAATACTGTTAATGCAAAAATGCACTGTCGTCAACTTATTTCACTTGCTGACCTGGACTGTAGTAGTCATCAACTTATTTCGTTTGCACATCTAAACTGTTACACTGTAATCAAGTTATTTTATGTATATCTCTTAAATGTAGCCTGAGTCTGAGTTTCAGTTATTTCCATATATATATATAAACCTTTTTTTGTTTGAGATGAATAACAGATAGTAAAACCTAAAAATAACTAATTTGATATATGGTATACATACTTTGGAGTGTGCTGTATATGAGTGTAACTTGGGGATAAGCAACATAATGTAGATGAGTGTAACTGGGATGTTTCTACCCGTGTACTAGTGTGACTGGTATGTTCTACACAGTGTGTATAAATATAACTACTCAGTGTATAGGAATGTAACTGGGATATTCTACACTATGTATATGAGTGTTAGTAAGATGTTCTACTTAATATATAGGGATGTAACTGCTATGTTCTACACAATGTGTATGAGTGTAACAGAGGTTCAGATCAAAGGTTAATAATTAGTGGTGTAACTGGTATGTTCTATTTAATATATATATGACTGTAACTTTGGTATATTCTACATAATGGAGTGTAACTGAGATGTTCTACATAATATTTAAGGTGTAACTAGGATGTTCTACTTAATATGTATGATTGCAATTGGGATGTTCTGTGTAATATGTAGGAGTGTAACTTTGGGGTGTTCTGCATCCATCCTTTGCCTGAATAAGCTACTGTAAGTGTTATTTCCATTATATTTAAGGGATCACTTATTGTTTATCAACACATCAAAATTTCCTTCATATTAAGAACTTCTGAATAGCTGTAGGACACCTTACATTTGACTGTTCACATCATTCTCACTTGATACCAACACAATACTTGAGCATTTATTTAGTATCTTGACTTTACTAATGTACTAGTAGTAATCTCACTTGATACCAACACTTGAGCATTTATTTAGTATCTTGACTTACTAGTGGTTATCACACTTGATACCTACACAACACTTGAGCACTTATTTAGTGTCTTGACTTTGTAATGTACTAGTAGTATTCTTCTTAAGTTATCTCTGTCTTTTGCAGAAACTTCAGAATGACTGGACTGTTACAGCAAGGACCATTCTTAGAGCATCCAGAGCTCATCATCATGTAACCCATTGTTGTCTTCACCATTCACTGGCTACATGATCATATCATATCACTCCAATGTCTTCAGCATTCACTGGTTACAAAAAGCTGCTACATGATCATGTCATCATATCACTCCAGTATTGTCTTCAGCATTCACTGGCTGTGTGTGTTAATGTAATCAAACAAATCATCTCTTTTCTCTGACATTTTATTAAGTGCTTCTGTCAAGTTCTGTCAGTTATGTCAGGATCTCTTATAATTTGAGTATATCATAGTACATTGTAAATTGTGTGCTATCACAACATATAAATATTCACATTCTGATTCAGTGAAAAGTTTTTTTTTGTATTGTCCCAACTGATAAAGTGTTAAAGTTTTCCTAAAGATACAAAACTTTAATCTTGAAGCAGCCTTAAGATTCTTCATTCTCATGAGTCACTTTATGTACAACTCAGGATTTGCTGCTTGGCTTTCCCATTGTCAGTATACTTTGAAAACTAAATTACATATTTGGAACCTTCACAAAAATTAATTTAATGAGAGAAAAATCTTATAAAAGTTAAATAATAAATACTGAAGATATAGTCATGGATTTGGACTTGAAAATGTTAATAGAACTGTTATATATTTATGTGAATGACTAACTGATTCCTATAACTTGTACAAATAAAACTGTCAAGACGATAAAATAGTTATAATAGTCTGTAAATAATAGGAAGATTTTGTACATGAGATTAGTGACATAGTAATTAAATTAGATCATATATTGCACTTTACAAAATTCTGAGCAGTTTAGAGTATCAAGTTAACAAATAAGGACAAAAACAAGTCAACAATATAAAATGTTTTACAAGTACTATGTTAATTTAGTTTTTGAAGTGACAGAAATTTATCAGTGCTATGAAAAACTTTCTATTATGAATCTGCTCAGAAAGTAAAGATATAAATTTTACCTGCCAACTAAAATTAAGTATATTAAATTTAACTGTTTGTTACTAATAACTGACTGTATTTGTCACTGATGTTTGTTACTAATAATTGACAATGCATTTATATTAAAATTATTTGTTACATTTTATGACAAATACTAATTTTATTTTTTTACTAACTCTTAGTTGGCATGAAAAATTTATTAGTACATTATATCCACCATCCATCTACCCTTCAAAGATGCACTGGTACATGTATTCTTAAATTCCGAGAAATATATTTTGAATCCAGATAAATAAATTTGAAACTCTGAAAATAAAAATGTTAGTTGACAGCCTGATGCCAACAAAACTAGAGTATGATGTGTATATTACGTGTCAATCACATGACGGGTGGAAAATTAAAATGAATGCATTGCTAGGAACATAAATGAATTTTTTTATTGGAAGGCTTGATTATAAGTCACACTGCAAGTGAAAATTTGAGCAATAATTTAGCAAATCATCTTGACTGTTGGTTGTTTTGAGAGTATTTATTTTGAAGTTGTCTCTGTTTCGTGAATGTGACAATGCAACATAAAAGCTGGCCATGTGAAAACTTCTTTTTTCCCTTCCTCCACCTCACTGATTTCCTCCCCTTCCCTCCCTCCCTCTCCTTCCTTCCCCATCCCTTCACTGATTCCTTCCTTCCCTCTCATTCCTGTGAACACGACAATGCAACATAAAGCTGGCCATGTGAGATAAAATGACCTCCCATGTGCTCTAAGATCAAGGATGCTTTAGCATTATACACAGATAGGTCTGGAAAAATATATTTATATAAAATAAAAAATAAAGGAAAGTACAGCACTAAGAGCAATCACAAATGCTTCATGGTAAAATTTAAATATTAATAGTGAGGAATATAGTATAAGTGTATTTAATTTTGCTTGGTAAATTTTTTATAGTGTTTAAATGATTAAAAAGAGGTATTCTGTTATGTTGACAAGGTGTATTCAGGTAATTGCTATACAATTTATTTCAATCGTATGACATTACACTTTTTTTGTTTTTTGCATGAGAAAGAAAATTTGTTTTGTGAATGCACAAATAATAATAGCTCACAGCAGAGGACACTTTAGTGAAAATACACATTGGGGGGTGGGGTGGGAGGAAGACTGTTATTGATTAATCTCTTTAAGGAAATATTTGAACAGAGCTTGTGTCTTGCAAGCAAAAGAACGATTAAGTTGCCATTTCTTTCCCTTACCCAAACTGGTAAATGAAATGCTGGAAAACAGTTGTACAGCTACTGTATCACTGATGAGAGTAGGTCACTACCAGTATGTGATGAAATTAGTGGTGATGTGAGCATGGACGATGGAAATGCATGCATTTATTTCTGCTGTGTACACTTTATATTTAAATGTTAAAAAAATGAATGTGATGTTATATTTATTAAATGTTTATATATATGCTTATAATAATACTGATGTCACACGACCAATTTTCATTCATATAAAGCATTTTTGTTCTTATTTGTTTTGTGAGAGAAAGATTATATGAATTGTCAATGCAAAAAAATATATATACATGTATTTAATTTTGTGTTTGTAATTTTTCATATAATATAAAGAGAAAAGAAAATAGTAGGAATAATACAATGGAAAGGTGAATTTTGAAGTTGCAACGTGAGAAACTAATCGCTTGAACCAATTAATTGACCTAATTATCGAAGGTAGACATATTCATTTTAAATTGTAAATTCGGAGCAGTTGAAGAGTTGTCATATGCTCAACCAGTAATGAACACTTTGTAAAACTACTTATTGATATTATTTTTTTTGTAAATTGTTACTTGTAAATATATTAATAAATAATAAATTGGATCAATAACAAGAAAACAAATAGTAACTTGAAGCAAAAAGAGATTATTATTTGTAACTTCATTCCTCAGAGAAATAATTTAACAAAATAAAACAGCTTTGCATCATTGTTAATTACTTATGTTTGTGTTAGACCAGTATATTTAAAATCTCTTTTATTCAGTGGATCTAACTATTAATTTTTAATAGTGTACTATATATGGTGATGGAATACTTACTCTGTGTAACAAATACTGAAATAGTAACAGCAAATTATTTATAATACATTGTATTAGAATAATATAGCAGTTATAATTACCTTTATTTAATATTTATCATTTATTAGATAATTAAAATTGCATTACAATTAATTGCCATAAAAAATAGTGAATTGACTTTTTAAAAACTCATTAACAGCATCTCCGTCTAATTCTAAAGCCAATATTCTATATGGAGCTATTTTATTACCTTCATGTTTTACATTTCTCCTCATATTGTAATTTTGATCTGGCAACAAGATGCTCAGTGTAAATTAACTGCACATTTGCTGAAAGAACTGGATGATAATTGAATAGAAACAAATAGCATCCCTATAGCTTTGAAGCTCCAAATATAAACTTATATGAAATATACTATACAGTCCTTACTGTAGCTAACAACCCCCTATAGCACTATTGGACTAATTCTCTCTATAGCTTTCATATTCCTTAATTTTAGCACTACTATTTACCATAACTTTCAAATTCCTGATATGTAGCATTTTCAAAGTTGTATATTTAAACCTATGATCTATATAGCACTGGTTCTCATTAGTCTTACTACTGTAGCTTTAAAACTCATGATCTATAGCATTAGTCCTTACTACTATAGCTTTGAAACTCATGATCTGTAGCACTAGTTCTCATTAGTCACTACTACTGTAGCTTTAAAACTCATGATCTATAACATTAGTCCTTACTACTGTAGCTTTAAAACTCATGATATATAACATTAGTCCTTACTACTATAGCTTTAAAACTAATGATCTGCAGCTGAGGCATCAACAGTGCTATTTTTCTTAAATGGTATCAAATCCCTACATATACTAAGAGAAAGGCTCTGGTTTTCAAATCCCTAACCTGTAGCATTAGTCTTCATCATACCCCCACCCCACCCCCAAGGTTTATGTAGTAAAGCCATAACTATAACCTGATCTGTAAGCATTGTCATAATTCTATTTTTCAAACCCCTGATCTGTTGTAGTGTCATAATTATAACTCTCAAGATCTGTAAGCATTGTCCTAATTCTATTTTTCAAAACCATGATGTGTAATATTGACCTAATTTTAGCTATGAAAGATCTGACCAGTACTACTTGTTATAACTTTCAACCTTAATGATGTGTAATATTGACCTAATTTTAGCTGTGAAAGATCTAACCAGTACTACTTGTTATAACTTAATGATGTGTAATATTGACCTAATTTTAGCTGTGAAAGATCTGACCAGTACTACTTGTTATAACTTTCAACCTTAATGATGTGTAATATTGACCTAATTTTAGCTGTGAAAGATCTGATCTGTACTACTAGTTATAACTTTCAAATCTCTTATCTGTAATAATTGTAGCTTTCTAATCCCTAATCTGTAGCACTAGTTTCTCACTATAGCTTTCAACCACCTAACACAAAGCACTGTCAGAATTATAACTTTCAAACCTCTGATTGTAACACCTAGAACTAGTTCCAATTTAAAATTGAAAACATTTATATGTAAATACTAGTTCTGTAAGTTTCCAACCAGCAATCTGTGTCACTAGTCCTCATAATACAGCTTTCATGCTACTTTAGCAATTATAAGCAGCTTTTTTAAAATTAGTTGTCTGCTTGTGTGTGAAATTAAGTTCACTAGACAAACAGCCAGTCAGCGCACACCACTTGCTGTGTGACCCTCATTCTATTTTTAGTTGTCCGTGGATTTCGCTGTTGATGCAACACATGGATGGGTTGGGGGATCAAGAGCAGTTTTGCGTCACCACCGGAGCTTGCATTGATCATTTTGTCATCAGACCTTCTGATCTGGAGTGCCCCAGTGGGACCCCACTAGCACTCACTTTGTGAGCTCAGGTTTCAACAACTTGCATATTTAAAACATAAACAAAAAGAACGAGCTAAATACGAAATTCTCTAACTTACAAACTTAATAATACATCTCACCATTGCTAAGCAGTGCCATTCTTCAACTTCACACAATGGTCTAACTTATTGTGTACGGCATACACCGCACTGAATTAAATATATATATATATTTCATTATTCGTAAATTACTACTAATGATATAATTATATAATTTGTAATTGTTTACCACCTTTAGTTACATATATAGCAGTCTATGTCATACTGGTTCTCTAAATGAAGGCTAATTACTTTCCTATGGAAAAATAATTCCTATTTTTTAATTTATTCCTAAGTTAAATAAAATACTTCATCGAAAAGCTCATAAAGATTCAATGGTTTCGTATATTCATGGTTATTTTAGGTGTAGCCTAGTGCCACAAGACAAATTATACTTTATTACAAATGATAAATGACACTTTATATTTCTTCTTGAGTTTATGGAGCGAGTAGTTTCTATTTCTTATTTTATTTCGAACAATACATTCCTTATACTGGTGACGCGTGGAGAGCCGATATGTACATGTCATTGCCTTGGCAAGAACGACACTCACCCTTCCACCCCACCCGCAACAACCGCCCGAAACACCATAGCCGATATAGTCAGTCTTGGCCAGGAAATCCGTTTTGGGGATTAGTAGTATTTAAAGATTTTGTTCTTTGACATAACATTTTCTCTTTTAATGGGAAAGCAGGAGTGGAGGGGGAAGGAGAGAAAAATAACAAGATTGATAAAGTTTGTCACGTGTTCATATCGAACAGGTGTGACATCCATATCGCGCTGATAGTCTTAAGTGACTTGTTTTGTTTTGTTTTTTAGCTCGGCAGGTTTTTCGTTTTTTCTTCTCTTTTTCATTTCACAATTCAATCCTTTTGCGTGCATAATACTTTCTTGATTGTGTTTCTAGTGTTGCCAGAAGAGACTGAATGGTTTTCTCTACTTTATTGCACTAGTTATATATAAATATCTCACTGTTACTTTCATTCTTCTCTCTGTGTGTCTTTGCGAGTGAGTATTTGCGTACGTATGTGTTCACGTGTGTGTGTGTGTGTGTGTGTGTGTGTGTGTGTGTGTGTGTGTGTGTTTAAGAGAGTGCATGCATGTTTTCTCTCTTCTCTTTCTTTACGGGGGGGGGGGGGGAAGAAGAGGGGATCTCACATATGATCTCCGAGCATCTTTTAAAATTAATTTCTTCCAGAACGTATTCATTCATTTTATCATTTAAAACAAAAATTATAAATGCGTGAGAGTGATGGAACAGTATATTTATGGAGTTCTTGCTGTCTGTGTATGAGCCTAGTTTTCGTATTCTTTTCGTCTAAATCCGAAGCAGAATTAGCCAGTAAAAATCCTTTGTAAATGACAATCAAGTAGTTTGGATTCTCAGAATCCTGTCAGTGACGTAATATGACTGTCAGAAGAAAGAGGAGTGCAAACGTCATTCTACCTGCGTTATTTTGCTTGGCCCCGCTGTAAAGAGAGAGAGTAAAATAAATATAATGTCAGAAAAGATAATTCGTGTAAAACCACTCTCACACACAAACACCACACACACACACACACACACACACACACGAACACGGCGTAGACGTCACACTGGGTTATCACTGTAAACCGGGAACATCATATCATTATTGTTTTCTGGGAATATCATATCACAATACTGAGCAATCACTGCTTATCGGCTTACCGGGAAGGAAAAACTACCTGTAGAGCAAACTTTGTGAAGAAAAACCAGGGGAGGAAACTTTGTGAAGAAAATACTGCCAGGGAAGGAAACTTTGGGAAGAAAAGACAACCAGGGGAGGAAACTTTGGGAAGAAAATACTACCAGGGGAGGAAACTTTGGGAAGAAAATACTACCAGGGAAGGAAATTTGAGACAGAATGGGCGTAGTAATTTTTGTGAGCAAGACAAGCCCAGGATACAAAGAAAATATTTTAAAAGATTTTGTACATTTAGCCTATACTTGCATGTCAAAATGTAATAGTAAAATATTTTCATTTCTTTTTAAAAAAATAAGTATGCAAGTCGCTCTAGATCAATTTAAATCACGAAACCTCGGATTCACGTACTAGTGTCTATGCAGCAAAAGTAATTGTTTATGTGGAAATAGTTATTATCTATTATTTGGGGATTTCAGGTGTTATTTTTAATAAAATATTTAATTTTACATCGAAAATTCCTTTCGCGCAGGGTTGGTGGGTGGGGTGGGCGAAGGGTTAGCAAATAACACAAGCACAAAATCAAATATATATATATATATGGCTGTGTTATTTTATATATGTAGATAATATGCATAAAATACTGTTGCTAATTACCATGTCATGTGGTGTGTTAAGAGAAATGTTATGATTGCTCCAAATTACGGAAATGGGGGTGGGTGGATTGTCGAGCATTAAGGGGAATGAAGCGACTTTATCACTGTGTAACGTTCTTATTAAGGATTGGGAAGTTTGGACATAATAAAGGAGTCATGAAAATAAACATTTTAATAATCCTATCTCCACATACAATAGTGCCACTGTATCTTGCAGGATTTGACGTACCTTTCAAACGCATAGATTTTCTGACAGGCGTTGCGCATCCAATCAGGCGCACCAGGCTGTGCCTGGCCTTGAACTTGACGAAATCGATTCACGATCAAATGTCTGCAACATGTTTATGCCAATTGGTATTGCTTCTACTGTCTGTATACTCATTCTATTGTTTCTGTATAGTCATTCTATTGTTTCTGTATAGTCATTCTATTGTTTCTGTATACTCATTCTATTGTTTCTGTATACTCATTCTATTGTTTCTATATACTCATTCTACTCAAAAGTAAAAACAATAAGCAGAAGTTTTATACATATATACAAACAAAGTGTGCAATAAAATTAAAACGATTTTTGCTTGCACACGATTAGTATAGTATTCTCACCCGTTTCTTGACATCAAATATATTTTATTGTCGTCTGTCGTGACGGCATATTTGACGTCATTCTGTAGTATGAAAGGCCAATGGTCTTTGACAGCAAATTTCCTCATGTCTGAATTGGGCGGATTATCAAAATCGTAATCCCACCAATAGTTGTCCTGCAAAAGCACAATGTGTATAGGTAATGTATTTTACTGAGGAAATTGGACTTAAGACGGAGTAAGAAAAATATTTTCCTAACTAAATAAATGTAAAATACGATTTCTCTTACAATTAGAATGAAATAAAACATTGTTTAAAACTATCAATTGTAATGAAATAAAACATTGACTAAAACTATCAATCCGAATGAAATAAAACAGTGATTAAAACTATCAATCCGAATGAAATAAAACAGTGATTAAAACTATCAATCCGAATGAAATAAAACAGTGATTAAAACTATCAATCCGAATGAAATAAAACAGTGATTAAAACTATCAATCCGAATGAAATAAAACAATGATTAAAACTATCAATTGTAATGAAATAAAACATTGATTAAAACTATCAATCCGAATGAAATAAAACAGTGATTAAAACTATTAATCCGAATGAAATAAAAAATTGATTAAAACTATCAATCCGAATGAAATAAAACAGTGATTAAAACTATCAATCCGAATGAAATAAAACAGTGATTAAAACTATCAATCCGAATGAAATAAAAAATTGATTAAAACTATCAATTGTAATGAAATAAAACAGTGATTAAAACTATCAATTGTAATGAAATAAAACTGATTAAAATTATCAATTGTAATGAAATAACACATTGTTTAAAACTATCAATTGAAATGAAATAAAACAGTGATTAAAACTATCAATTGTAATGAAATAAACACATTGATTAAAACTATCAATTGTAATGAAATAAAACAGTGATTAAAACTATCAATTGTAATGAAATAAAACAGTGATTAAAACTATCAATTGTAATGAAATAAAACATTGATTTAAACTATCAATTGTAATGAAATAAAACAGTGATTAAAACTATCAATCACAAGACAAGAAACCATTTCTTAAGTAAAATTGTCAGATTGAATAAGATCAGAATGCACACTTTTCAATCACAAATATTTTAATTAGAATATTATGTCGTCATTTGAGCCAATTAGGCATAATTTGTTACTTAAAGTTTCCCTCAATTCATAAGTGAAATTTTCACAAAACGAAACATTTATTAAATCTTGTAGTCGAATAACAATGTTTCGTTTTGTGAAAATTTCACTTATGAATTGAGGGAAACTTTACTTATGCATTGTAATAGCATAGCTGTCTCTGTTAAGTTATTTTTCATATACTACAAGATTTAATAAATAATATTTACTTATGCATTGTAATAGCATAGCTCTCTGTTAATTTTATTTTTCATACACTACCTTGCAGCTTTTCAAACTGGTTGTTTTAATATAAAAATAACGGCAAACAACTATAAACTCTGTTACAGGCTACAATGTATTTAATGACCCGTTTAAGAGAGGAAGTCTCCAATTTTTTCCTCAATCAGTTCTGATAATCTCAGAATTCATTTTACCTAATGACCGGATTGAGAACGACTCTACTTTCACTCTCAGCTAATAATGAAATTCTTTGCATTTATATTACGTAATGACCGGATTGAGAACGACTCTACTTTCACTCTCAGTTAATAATGAAATTCCTTACATTTATATTACGTAATGACCGGATTGAGAACGACTCTACTTTCACTCTCAGTTAATAATGAAATTCCTTACATTTATATTACGTAATGACCGGATTGAGAACGACTCTACTTTCACTCTCAATTAATAATGAAATTCCTTGCATTTATATTACGTAATGACCGGATTGAGAACGACTCTACTTTCACTCTCAATTAATAATGAAATTCTTTGGATTTATATTACGTAATGACCGGATTGAGAACGACTCTACTTTCACTCTCAATTAATAATGAAATTCTTTGGATTTATATTACTATGAAGAGGCTTACCTAAAACGTGGTATCAAGTCATTAATTACCTCTCCTTTCACTAAACAATTTCATTTATAATAGATAAAATCTTGTAATAGTTTTGCAGTTCTTGAGCTAAAAAACTGTATCTAATAAAGAACATCAATATAACAGAAAGATTCAAACAACTTTACAAGAATTATATCTAATAAAGAACTTCTTATACCAAAAAGATTCAAATCGCCGTACAAGAATTATATCTGCATATCAATCCCCCTATAAAAACGTGCATAGTCCATCCTCCTAAATACATGCATAGTCAATCCCGTAAACATGGGCATAGTCAGTTCCCATTAAACACGCGCATAGTCAATCCCCTTAAACACGTGCAGGGTCAATCCCCTTAAACACACGTGTAATCAATCCCCTTAAACACGTGCAGTCAATCCCCTTAAACACACGTGTAATCAATCCCCTTAAACACGTGCATTGTCAATCAATCTGATACGTACACCGAAAAGTGTATAATCTCGAGGATAATCAAACCCTATTGCCACTTTCATAACAATTCTTCTAATACGTGCACTGAACTGGATAGTGAGTTGTGCATAGCTATTCACACTAGATACGCTAGCATGAAGTTACCAATTATTAAATTTTTTACATATTAGGAAGTTATGTGTAAATTACATCTACGTCAAATGCACAGTACTGATAAAAGAGACCTATGAGATATAATTTTAAAATAAAATTGACAGGAAAAAGAGGGTTATTTTGATAACGGCTGAAGGGATAAATATACTGATATAAAGCAGCAATCAGAAATGCTACAAAAGCAGTAAAGAAAAAGAAGTTATTTATAAAAAAAGAACAAGAAGTTATTCATAGGAAAAAAAAAGAACAAGAAGCGATAGTCAAAAATAGGACAGTAGCCGTCCACATGTGGCCGATTTAAGAAGGGGTGTATTGGAATATAACTCTGTCATGTAGGCGACCCATAGTACAGCCACAGAAGTATATCCTTACGAGAGCGACAGGGAGCTAAATGGCACCTACATTACTAAAGACGAAAAATCTTGTCGCCGAATCTTCTGTGTTCGAATTTTCTGTGCCCGACATCGGCAAAACAAATTTGACAGAACTTCGAAAATGATTTTGATCAAGTCTTTTGGGGAAGCCTTTTTGCAGACTGTCGTTTGAATACTTCCATACTTGAGAGTCTGTAAAATATACCAAGCACAAGTACAGTATACTATAATAATGTAATAAATGTAATGTAACATAGCATAACATAACGTAACATAATAATAATATATATAATATAATACAATACAGTATAATATAATATAATACAATATAATATAATATAATCAGTGTACACCTAGTAATAGACTGAGTAGTAAGTATATTATTTTGACGTAAAACAAAAAACTTTACCTTTCAAAAAATAAGTATCTCTTTTCTCTGGTACATTAAACACTGCTTGGGCATTACTGGGTGCACGTGGGTAGACCTCATCAAGCTTTTTCGGGTAGTCATTCAACATGCCATTAGGGATGAACCGATACACCAAGTTGTCTTTAATACCAGTGTAACAGTTGTCTTTCTCTTCATTATTAAATAAAACGAAAAACAGGTTGATTTAAATCACTGGTTTTAATGTCATTCCATGTAAATGTATGTAGCTTGCATTAACATTGCTCTTCATTATTAAATGAAATAATCACAAATAGTGATTATCAGCAAAGGAAAACAAGTAGAAATGAAACATGGATACACACACACACACTATCTATCTATCTATTCGTCTGTCTGTCTGTCTGTCTATCTAAAAGTAAAGATAGATTAGCAATCAACATATAAATAAAGTCGAAACATAGAACCAAAAAGCTTTAGAATAAATCAGATACACTGAAACAAGGGGAAATCGTATACACAACAATGAAAACTAAAAGAAAGAAACAAAGAAAATCCAGATTTATACCAAGATTATCTGTTTCCTTTGAGCCTGGATAAAGCTACATAACTATATAAAACTGCACGGAGTTTATTGTTAATTCATCGGAATGTTTAGTAACAACATTGGTAGGAATACTTACCGTACAAAACTACATCGAATTGAGTGCTACAGTCATTGGGTGTAGAAGTAGTTTTTGGTCCAGACCTTTTTGTGGTGATCAGAGGGGCTCTGGTGGTTGTTCTCCGAGGGGTTTGTGTAGGAGTTGAATCCCGCTTGCCTTTAGCATGCAAAATAATGTACTTAAAATATTGACACGTTTTCTTTTTTCTTTGCTTTCGGCCACAATCGTTGATCAGTCACAAGAAATGAACAGAAATCTTAGATTATGAACAAAAATACCACACAACACAAGCATACACACTCGCACACACACACACACACACACAAAAACACACACACAAAACACACACACACACACAAACACACACACACAAACACAAACACACACACAAACACAAACACACACACAAACACACACACACATAAACATACACACAAACACACACACAAACACACACAAACAGACACACAAACATACACAAACACACACACAAACAGACACACAAACATACACAAACACACACAAACACACACAAACACACACACAAACACACACACACAAATACACACAAACACACACACACATAACACACACACAAACACACACAAACAGACACACAAACATACACAAACACACACACAAACACACACACAAACACACACAAACACACACACAAACACACACACAAATACACACAAACACACACACACATAAACACACACACAAACACACACAAACAGACACACAAACATACACACACACACACACAAACACACACACACACACAGAGTAGGTTTCTTTGGTCTTCTATATATATATAAAAGAAAAAAATGAACGAAGTATTCACAGTAAGTAAATGTTGGAATTAACTACAATAAAATCATTATCGAAATAACAGTGGTGACCTTGATTAAATACATTTTATGATCAAACTATTTAGTTTCCATTCGATAACAGTCAACCAAGTCTGTTTTTTAAATATACAAAGTGTAAATAGGATCAATTGAAAAATATGTAATTAACATCAGGAAAATATATTCTCCAATTAAGTACTCGAAATACACTCTCTAATTAAGATCAAAATGTAATCTCTAATTAAGACAAAAATGTATTCTGTAACTATGATCAAGAAAAGACCATCTGTAGCTAGTGTCAGGGCTTGTTTGCTAGATGACGTGTCAAGAGCTTGCTTGCTAGGAGATGTGTCAAAGGTTTAAAGGAGTGGAAATAAGTGTGCAACAAAACACAGCCCGACTTGAAATACCCGACAATTTAAACACAGCCTAACTTGAAATACCCTGACAACAAAACACAGCCCGACTTGAAATACCCTGACAATAAAACACAGCCTGACTTGAAATACCCTGACAATTTAAACACAGCCTAACTTGAAATACCCTGACAATAAAACACAGCCCGACTTGAAATACCCTGACAATAAAACACAGCCTACCTTGAAATACCCTGACAATAAAACACAGCCCGACTTGAAATACCCTGACAATAAAACACAGCCCGACTTGAAATACCCTGACAATAAAACACAGCCTAACTTGAAATACCCTGACAATAAAACACAGCCCGACTTGAAATACCCTGACAATAAAACACAGCCTAACTTGAAATACCCTGACAATAAAACACAGCCCGACTTGAAATACCCTGACAATAAAACACAGCCCGACTTGAAATACCCTGACAATAAAACACAGCCCGACTTGAAATACCCTGACAATAAAACACAGCCCGACTTGAAATACCCTGACAATAAAACACAGCCCGACTTGAAATACCCTGACAATAAAACACAGCCTCACTTGAAATACCGTGACAATAAAACACAGCCTCACTTGAAATACCGTGACAATAAAACACAGCCTCACTTGAAATACCGTGACAATAAAACACAGCCTCACTTGAAATACCGTATAAAACAAAACACACAGCCTGACTTGAAATACCGTATAAAAAGCAAAACACAAATGCTGACTTGAAATACCGTATAAAAAGCAAAACACAAATGCTGACTTGAAATACGTGTAAAACAAGGCACAAAGCCTAACATGAAGTAATTATTAAAAAGTACACATCCACATGACCACTTACCATATAATTTTTGAATTTCTTCTATGTCATCCTGACTTAATTCATTCGTTAGGCCATAACCTCTGTACATCAGAGCGTCAGGATAAGGTATGTGCCTCAGGCCTAGTGCGTGGCCCATCTCATGTGCAGCCACTATAAACATACTAGTCCCATCACCTTCTCCCAAGTTCCAATGTTCATCTTCATCAAAGTGAATATCACCACCTAAACGACTGTCCGAAGGTGGAAAAGCATGCGCTAGAACTTTGCCTTAAAATAGAAACAAAGAAAGTCACGCATCTAATTTAAAAAATCATTATCATTAACTTAGAACAATATATTGTAGAAGACAATCTAGATCCACCTATTATGCAGATGAAAATTTTGTATCCTCAGACATGACATTAAATTTCTTTTAAATAAACTGATAGATGCACACGCTCAGTCTCAGCAATCCTAGTCACTAAAAATAACCAATCAGAGTGAAGGAAATATGTGCCTTCACTTCATCAGCCATTTTGTTACAATTTTTTTTTATTGGGTACTGTAATACAGTACTCTCTATTGTTATTTCTTACAACCAGCTTCTTGCGCATGATTAATTAACTAGTTTGAACTAGTTTGGGATAGAGGAAGGAGGGGGGCTTAGGTAATTAAGACGGATCAAAACATACCCTTTAAGCAAGCAGTTCCCATCCGTGGTATAATTGTGTGACAGAAGGATGACTATTTATGGTGTGTGCATTTGAATAATATTCTGAAAGTGCCAGAAAGATCCGCAAGGTAGGAATTAGAAAAGAGTCGTCTATAAAGGGCTAGTATATACATATGACCCCTCCCACCTGTATTAATATGATTATTAATTGTTAGAGATAAATATGGATGATAATTAATAGGTAGAGGGCGCCATAATATACCAATTATTGTAGTGCAGAAGATCTGAATTTACCAATTTATCCGAAGATCTAGAATTACCAATTTATCCGAAGATCTGGATTTATCAATTTGTCGGAAGATCTGGATTTATCAATTTGTCGGAAGATCTGGATTTACCAATTTGTTGGAAGATCTGGATTTACCAATTTGTTGGAAGATCTAGATGTACCAATTTGTCGGAAGATCTGGATTTATTCATTATTGTGGAAGACGATGTACATTTAACTAATTTTAAATGAGAAAGTATCACGGCGAAAATTCAAACCAAATAAATACGCAGGGAATAAAGAAACGATTTTAATTCGCAAAAACCGTGAAGGAACTTGTATGTGTGTGTATAGACACATGTCACGAAGTAGCGCGCCCCTAACGTTTTCTTTTGTGTAGACACGTGTCACAAGGCAACGTGCACCCCACACACCCCGGGTTGTTGTTTTTTTTTTTTTTTGCACATGCGCAAATTATAAATCACTACTGTCATTTTGTTAGCTCTTGTCATTCAAGAGTTACCTGGCATTATTGATAAATAATTTAATATTAAAATATTTTGTATTATATTGTATCTGCGATGTCAATAACTGGCTTCGCTAAAGTTCTAGCTAACATCATGTCTTGTTACTTACTGATTGCTGTTACTTGTGATTGCTAAAACACACTGTGACGCCAAATCCATTTAGTTATCGGTTATGATTATTATTAATATTTAATCATCCATAATTAATTATAAGTGATGATAATCTTAATTTATGTTATTAATGATCCTCCAGCAGACACCACTCGTCTCTCTCACTTGGCGGATATGCGGGCACTGTAAACGTTTTCTCTCTTCCACAACATTAAAGACAAACATTTACCGTCACACAATATTTCCATGGGTGGAAAACTGAGTGTGAGCAATTAATTAAGGAAGATTAATTAACGATTGGTATTTATTTATCTGCTTATAGTTAAAACTGATATTTATTTAAACCAATATTTGTGATTATGTTTAAAGACTTGAAAAATTGTGCCAGAGGTGGTGATAGAAATAGAAATGCCTGAGGTCTAGATGTGAGACTTTTCATGCTAATGCGTGCTAGGCAGAAAAGTCATGAACTCTCTAAAGTCACAGATATTATTTCCTGGACTCAGCAGAATTTTTATGAAACTTTGTATTAAAATAAAAAGGGAGGGAAGTAACATAGTAGACAGAGATGAAAATATTTGAGGAGGATATATCATCAACAGACAAGTGTGTCTTGTGTCTCTCAGTGCCCTATCGGACTATTCATTATGGCACAATAATTGGATATTTAGTGGATGTTTAGCTGAATTCAAAGAATTCTGTGTGTGGCTAGTTTTATGGTCTATTACAGTGTGAGTGAATAAACAGTCTATGAGACAATTTTTCCTGGAGACAGTATGGACTCGGTTCAGTACTTCGGTGTAGGGCGTTTTGCATCACCATCTTGCTTGGTAACGTTAACACATTTCTAGACAGGAGCACGTTTGCGTCTGAGAGATAAGGGGAATAAGTCTGGAATTGTCAGCAAGTTCCTCTGTGGTATGTAGTACATAAGCTAGGCCTCTAATGTTAAGACTGGTGCCTGATTTTACGTCATTTCGACTGTGTAGCTATTTTTAGGTCCACATTATTAGTATTCGGTTACTGGCACATGATTACAAAACAAAATCATATCTGAATACATCCAGAATTGACGGTAATTTTAAAACAGTATCTTAGCACACACGTGATTACAAAAAAATATCATATTTGAATACATCCAGAATTGACGGTAATTTTAAAACAGTATCTTAGCACACACGTGATTACAAAAAAATATCATATCTGAATATATCCAAAATAGACGGTAATTTTAAAACAGTATCTTAGCACACACGTGATTACAAAAACATATCATATCTGAATATATCCAGAATTGACGGTAATTTTTAAAAAGTATCTTAGTACACACGTGATTACAAAAACATATCATTTCTGAATATATCCAAAATAGACGGTAATTTTAAAACAATATCTTAGCACACACGTGATTACAAAAAAAGATATCTGAATACATCCAAAATAGACGGTAATTTTAAAACAGTGTCTTAGTACACACGTGATTACTAATAAATTACCATTGCCGTCAAACGGGTTGTCGTCGCGGTGGTGTCCTCTAGCAAAAATAATTTCGATGTCTGCCAAGTCACTGCCTGTGATTTCCTTAATGTTGAGATTCGTCACTCTGGTCCACATGTCAAACGCCATTTCTAATATTTCTCTGTTGATAATGTTTAGAAAAAGGCAAAACTACAAAAGCACAATTTTATTTATGTAGGCAGAGAATTGAATTATTCACTGAAGTAGTACATCTATGAGCATCGTCTAAGGGGTTTTATTTTTAGACCAATTAATCCAATGGACTGCTTATACGTGGTCGTAAAACTAAGAAAAGAAAAAATGTCTTATAAAATACTAGATAGATAGATAGATAGACAGACAGACAGATAGATAGATAGATAGATAGATAGATAGATAGATAGATAGATAGATAGATAGATAGATAGATAGATAGATAGATAGATAGATAGATAGATAGATAGATAGATAGATAGATAGATAGATAGATAGATAGATAGATAGATAGATAGATAGATAGATAGATAGATAGATAGATAGATAGATAGATAGATAGATAGATAGATAGATAGATGACGTGTCAAGGGCTTTCTTGCAAGGAGACGTGTCAAGGGTTTGCTTGATTCTTATGATTTATTTTTCAGACATCTTATTTCATTCGTGACAGAGATTTCATTAAGGAAAGTTGGGAATATCTCTTTCCACCCGTTTTTCATCCATCAGCTGTCTAGTGTTCAAGCGACGAGGTAACTTGCTTTCACGGTAACCAGAGAAAGCAGCGACAATTACCAAGGTTGGCAACATGCCAACAGAGCACAGATTTACCCCCAAGCGAATCTGAGATGGTGCCTAGATCCTGCAGATCTTCACTGTTGGGCTACCAACTATTGCATCAATTCTTCTCTTCGAAGATTCCTTTATGAGTGATGTGTGAGATTACGTCACTGATCTTCGAGCATTGACATACTAAGTGAGTAGTTAAAAATAGATGGCAAAAGCGCACCTAGAACTGTTAGGAATAAGAACATTTAGATCATATTTTTTGGATGGAAATTCATTATTGATTGTTGATATTTGTATGCAATAGGAATTTTAATATGGTTATTTCATATATGAATTGTTGATGATAGCAGTACTATTTACTGCAAGATAATTGTATATTTACTTTCGTTTTATATTTTGAAGTTCATCATTTTCATTTCCCCATCCCCTTAAGGAGTGTATGACATTGGAAAGTTGTATGTTTGACTAATCCTTTTGTGAAAAACTAGTGCCCCAAATTAGGTAATAAACTACCTAATTTTTCATTTTCAAAACAAACTTGTTATTCACAGTTTTTTGAGAGGGGCGAAAGAATTTGTATTTGTATTGTTTTGTTCCGTTCGTCTGTTCGTCCATTCATTCACTTTTATGATACTTGCTCACCCGCATGAACAGCCAATAAAATGTTCCTTTACATAAAAGAATAAAAATGGGCCCCACCCAAACATCAATGGCGTCTGTTATGTGACTTGTGTAACAACTTAAGACAACGTATTACTGGCACATGTCATACGAGCTTCTTGGAGATACGCCGGAACAGCCAAACCCGACTCACCCCTTGTGTCTCTACATTAGCTCGTGCTGCTCTTTGGCCCTTGTGACACACACTAATCTTTAAACGGAAGGCATAAAGTGTTGGATAACACAGTTTAGGATTGTTTTGGAGAGACGTGGTACCCAAATGGAAAGTTTACTAAATACGATTAAAGCCGCAATGCAGCAGGAAGGTAGATAAGTATACACTTCATATTATTGGTAATAATTAATACGGGTAACGGGTAGATGTCATCATGCTGTCATTTTATCTTTGTTTCTTCATACTGTGCACATCGGACATTGTCTGGATAAAAAGATGGCATTTCTAGTTACTGGCCTTAGGCAGGGGGGGGTGGACAACAATTTCGGGATCGAACGTACAGCCAATTACATAAAACATTTCGATAAAACAACAATAAATATTAATATTATTCTAAATACCTATTCTGTCCTGTACTTCTTCTTTAAAGAA